>JAPTMU010000142.1:340480-427733 GCA_028583405.1 Pogonophryne albipinna | reverse complement strand
GCTCCTTTATAGCAACGTTAGCATTTAGCTTCTGGACGTTAGATTTATGATTCAACATTATAAAAGTAGACATGTGGAGATTATCCTGAACAAAACGTGCATTTATCAAACTGGTTTGTTTTCCACAGAACTTAATTCCAGCTGTTTTCCTAAATCCTCTGGAGAGATCCGGTTGCTTTTTTGTCGAGGGAACCAGCAGCTTCCTGCAGGGTCGGACTACAGAAATACGTCATCCCTGCACCGCTCTATTAACCTCTGAAATGTCCAAATTGACCAATCAGAATAGAGTATTCAACTAAGCCATGTAATAACAACTATTTATACTCGAGACAGGAAGCATCTTCCCTGTATTTCAATACTTTGAGTACATGGAGTTTGACTGCTGTCCTTTTCACTTTGGAAAGGAAGCTAGGGAGGACATAAGGAAGCTAGCAGGTGAGTAGGAAGTACATAAGGAAGCTAGCAGGTGAGTAAGGAGGAGATAAGGAAGTAAGCAGGTGAGTAGGGATAACAATAAGGGAGTTATCAGGTGAGTAGGAAGGACATAAGGAAGCTAGCAGGTGAGTAGGGAGGACATAAGGATGCTAGCAGATGAGTAGGGAGAAATAAGGAAGCTAGCAGGTGAGTAGGGAGGGCTAGCAGGTGAGTAGGGAGGTCATAAGGAAGCTAGCAGGTGAGTAGGGAGGAATAAGGAAGCTAGCAGGTGAGTAGGGAGGAATAAGGAAGCTAGCAGGTGAGTAGGGAGGAATAAGGAAGCTAGCAGGTGAGTAGGGAGGTCATAAGGAATCTAGCAGGTGAGTAGGGAGGACAAAAGGAAGCTAGCAGATGAGTAGGAAGTCAGGCTGATAAGGGAAGAAGCTAGGGAACAGGCAGGTAGAAGAGATAACAATAAGGGAGTTATCAGGTGAGGAAACAAGGACACAAGGAAGTTATCAGGTGAGGAAAGGAGCTGCTGCTCTCACCCTCATGGACTTCCTGCGGGCCGGGCGGCTGCTGGGAGGCGGGGGGTTAGCGGGGGGGAGAGCAGGGAGAGCAGTGAGGCTGAGCTGAGAGTTAGTGGTGGAGCTACTCAGGCTCTCACACAGGACTCTACGCTCCTCCTCCTCCTCCTCCCTGCGGGACCTGGATCTCACCAGCAGGGGGCGCTCTCCATTACTGCGACCATCAGAGGAGCTGACGCTGAAAAGCTGCAGGAGATAATATATCACTGTTAGATTAATGAAGGTCTGGGGACAAGTCTTAGAATAGTTATTTTAGTTAAAGGTCTCCTATTATACTATCTTTAGGCATATAGGTCTCAAAAAGCAAATCATTGATGAATACGCATTGTAAGAGACTCACCTGTCCAGCTTTCAGCCCGTCAGGTGCACTGCTCTGAGACTCTGCAGAAAGAGAGAGAGGAAACAGATGATGCTACTTTAAAGAAGTCCCCTGATATCTGCCAGCAGGGAGGTGTGACGTCAATGTCCCCACAGGATGAATCCACAGTTTTCAAAAGCCAAAAAGACACCGGAGACAACTTTGGATATTGTTACTACGCAAGGAAAAGTACTTGAAGTGGTTGCCTGTTACAAATACCTTGGTATCTGGATGATTTTTGATACTCCTGGTACCTGTCTTTGTGAATAAGTTGTAAATTTGTACCCCTGTCATTATGTTGTATTGATGTCTTTTATGTTTTCCGTTACATGTGTAACCAACGTGCGACAGGTCTCCCTTGAAAAAGAGATCGTTGATCTCAATGGGATTTCACCTGGTTAAATAAAGGCTACGAACAAACGATAACAACGCTGCTCTTCTGGGTAAAACAGTCATGGCAGCACTTGGTGTGTTGTTGAAGCCCAGCCTTTTCGCCACTAATGGCGCGTTTCCACTGCAGCGGGTAGCTCGCTTTAAGCGTGCCGAGCCGTGCCCGTTTTTGGTTGCGCTTCCACTTGGCCTAGTTTTGGCCCGGGGCTACTTTTTCACCTTTTTTCTGGCCCGACTAAATCGTGGTTCTAGGGCCAGGAACAACCAGGGCTGAGTCGGGCTGAGTAACGCTAAACTAGAGAGAGAATCACTGGCAAGGGGGCTACAACTACAACAAGATGACATATTTGACCGTGATTAAATTGTAATACACGTTTCAAATGATGCCGAAGTAACAACATACTGATAACCGGTTAGTAAAAACCATGAATTAATGCTTTGACAAGTCTGCAGACAGACGGCAGGCGAAAAACCCTTAAAATGCGTGTTTTCTAAATGGAGCTTGGCTAAGCTAACGTTATATATGCTCCGACCGTCCACACTCACAACAACGGCCTACAGACATAAATAAACCAGCGACTGTATTCTCCATGACAGACAGTCTGTGGTTTGTTACTTGTTTCACTTGTGTCCTAGTTTCTGAACAGATATGAAGAGCTGTGAGCTCTGAGTGCTAAGAGCTAACGGCTGTGTTGTTTTTCTGGGGCTCTCATTGAAGATGACGTCACGGCTCCGCTTACACTGCGTTACTATAGTAACTACCCCAGTTCCTAAACTGTAATGGAAGCGCAGCATTAAAGTGAGCCGGGCATAATAAGGCCTAACCAAACCGAGCGAGGCCGAGTGAGGCCGAGCGAGGCCTGCAGTGGAAACGCGCCATTACAGTTCTAAGCATGGGTGTCACAGCCATTATATGAGGGTGGGACAAGTCCCCCCCACCTTTTAAAATGATTAGTTTAGACCCCCCCCCCCCCCCCCACTTTTACCATGTGGAAAGTCCGTGAATCGGTCTATCCACTCGCCGCTCTCTGTAGAGCGCTGTGTCAGTGCTTCACTATCAAATCCATTCCACTTGCTTATTGAGAGAATGCCCAAATCAATGAAACTCCGTACCATGTTTTCACTGCTACTTTGTACCAAGGCAGATTCTCAGAGCCGTGCACATGCTGCGTTCTCTGCGTAGCTGTGTCTTTAGTTGTACATCTTAGCTAGCTAACGTTAACAATCAATCTAACAAGTAAGGAATGCTAACTAATTAACTAGCTAGCGTACATTAGCTATTTACTTAACAAGCTAGCAAGAGTAGGCTATCTACCTAACATCTTAGCTAGCTTACTTTAGCTATCTAACAAGTTAGCTAAGGAATGTTAACTAATTCACTTTAGCTATTTACCTAACAAGCTAGTAACGTTACCTATCCATCTAACAAGTTAGCAAGGAAATGCAAACCATCTAACTAGCTAGTCACTGCTATTTATATCCTTAACAAGCTAGCTAAAGCCAGCCATCTTTCTTACGTGTTTGCTAGCTAACCTTAGCTATCTATCTAACAAGATAGGTAAAGTTAATTAGTTAACCTTCCTTACCTATTTACTTAACAGCCATCTATTGCCAAATAAGAAGCTCTCATACTTTCAATTATTATTATTATTTATTACACAATGGTTAAACTTACAATGCAGTCCTGTGTGTATCTCTCTGGCACTGAGAGTAATTATAAAAACATTGTTACATTACAATGGTGGTGTAAGACAGATGGTGAGGGTCTGGCCTGAAAAACGATTTAACCTTAAAAATAGTTGATTCAAAAGCTTAAAAACGGTTTATTTGGCTAGTATGGGTTGATAAAGCGGGCAACACTATGCAAAGTAATACATCTAATGCTTAAAATCGGAAGTTGGAACAGTAAATATGGCCCTAAATCAGGCGTAGAATAAGGTACGTCAGCTTTTTGAAACCTGATATTTGTGCTGGATCGTGTGGACTTTCCCAAACTGAACTGAGCAACATCTGCACACGTCACTGACAACAGCTGACAGCAGTTCAATTTACATTTCGTAGTCTGAATGATGATGACGGACCGGGTTTTAGGCCTGACATGTTGACTCGTTGCCATGTATATTTGTCTAACTTCGAGTCAGAATATGTCACTTGATAGAACACCTGATAACTTAAGAAGTACCTGTAGGAGCCATGTCTGTGTATTGTTGGCATGTCAGTATATTTTGTGTTTGTACAACTATCGCAATAAACATCAAACAAACTGCATTCAACGAGCGGAAAATCATCAGTTTTGTGTCTCCGTATTGATCACTCCAAGCCTCATCTGTGTGATAATGGAAAATCTGACTAACATCAGAACACAGAAAACTTTTAGCGTTTCTGCTGTATTTTGCAATGCCAGAAAAGCAAGGATACTTCTCACTTTTTTCGACAGTTGCTTTTCTCACTTTTTTTACTGTAATTTTTGTCACTTTTTTCGAAACAGTTGCTTTTCTCACTTTTTTTTTTACTGTAGTTTCACTTTTTACGACTGTTTTTTTCACTTTTTTCGACTTGGTTTCTCACTTTTTTCGACTGTTGTTTTTTTCACTTTTTTCGACTTGGTTTTTCACTTTTTTCGACTGTTGATTTCTCACTTTTTTGACAGGTCCGGACTTGTCATTTTTGTAACACAAAATATCCTGATCCTGGTAAAATATAGTTCAAATTAAGTATTCGATCTCCTTTATCTAAATATCCCATCTTATTGCAAGAGATCTTACTGAGCACATGTTCACTTGTTCTATTGGCAGATTTCTTAACTTATTACAAGAAAAAACACTTTTTTTTTCACTATTCTTTTACTAGATTTTGAAGCAGAATTGTTTTCAGTGCAGATGTGTGACCATCAGCTCTGATGATTAATGTCATAGAGTTCTGGTTGAACCGGTTTCTGTGCCAACACTTCTGTAATAACACACGTCATGAATCACAGCTCATCACTCCTCAACATGTTTCCCTGTGAACAAACAATCAGTCTTGCAGGTAAAATAACTTGAGGACAATCAAAAGCTCCATCTAGAACTTTCTCTGAATGCCTTTCTATTGTTTTAGCTAAACTACACTATGAGGTTGCGTGGCACATATTTTTAAGCTTAACTCATGTGTGTCAAACGCTAGTAAGAAGCTAAGGCTTGATGAAAACTGTAAATATAGACTTTGTTCAACTTAATGAAGCAAATGTCTGAAGCAGAAGAAGTTGAAGCAATAAGTACTTTAGAAACAGTTCAAACTGTTAAAGGTCACCTCTCATGCTGTGTGTAGGCAATAGCAGAGGTCTCAGATACAAATATATAAAAAACATGTCTATGAAGTGTTTTGCTCCAAACACCAAACAGATCATTCTAGCCATGCCTCATATCCCTCTATTTCACTTCCTGTTTCTAAAGTGCTGATTTGGGGATAAAGCTTTAAAGTGGAGGGGGCTGAGCTCATGCGGGACCCGGCAGCTACTGTCTAAACTAAATGCTGCCGTGATGAAACGCCATATCATGGATGATCAAGGATTCTCTCTGAAACAGTTTGGAGCTCAAAGGCTTTCTCTCTTGCCGGTTATACCACAAGCTGAGTTCCTTTTTACTTCACACACATGCTCTCCAGTACAGGTTAGCTCTGAGTGTTAGCCATGCTAATGTAAACACCGACCATATTACGTCCAAAACAGTCGGGCATTGTTTCTGATAGCAACGTTTCTGATTGGGCCGTGGGTCCACATTTCAGATATTACGTCATATCGGACACAAATCTGGATCAGCTCCGTTGTTCCCCGTTTTTAGAGATTTGGGTACGGAGGAAAAGAGAGAGGGTTTTATTTTCTGACGCTGCGTGAGTTCCCTGACTCACATCTTAATGTATAAAAGACATCAAAAAGTGCATTTTGCATGATAGGCCCCCTTTAAAATCAATCACCTATGAAATTCTGCGTTTGTATAGAGAATATTTACACATTGTCGAGGGTTGTTCTGGGAGAACAGGCACTCTATTACCATTACTTTGGGAGTTGTGGGGTCAGTTTCTTGTCTCTTTTTTTACTATTTTCTGACATTGTAAACACTAAAGGATGCATCAGTACTCAGAAAGTTGTATTGGTACATAAGTGTGTTTGTATTCAAGATGGCATTTCATAACCTGCTAAAAGAAATGACATTAATTCAAGTCTCTTTAGCCTTTAGAAAGCAAGCTAATTGTATAGTAAATGGAAAAAAGGCATGTTGCAACTTCCATTGCAAGGTCTTCACCTGAATGTGGTCATTATGGCAGGGCGGAAATTCAACTAAAACCTATTCTTAGAAATATTGGAATTATGAATCTAAAAGTAGCCCAAAAAAAACTGTGGTCACTTAGCCGTCAAACTTCGGATATTTCAAATATTTGTGTTCCTTCATTATTGAAATGAAGCTCAGCGCAAGTTTTTTCAGGAAGACTGGTTCCCACGCTCTCATTCACAATTCTCTCTCCCTTTCTCTCAATAAGCAAGGGCACAACATACGGTTGCGTCTCATCCCCCCACACGGGGGGTTGCGCTAAACCAATCGGTTGCGTCTCATAGCCAATCACAGCACACCCAGCAAACGTTTAAATCTGGCCTCTCTCTCCCCTGCCAGCATCGTTCAGGGGAATTGATGCAACCCCCCCCCTCCACCTCCAGTTCATCAGATCCAAGGCAGGCTAGCCCAGAAGAACCCTTCAGTACTTCACCCCCACCAGTGTCTAGACCCCGGGGGGCTTCTCCTCCCCCTTAATTCATCACAGTATGATGGGGTCTAATCTCCAAAACGTTATTGTGCATACGGCAATACAAAAGTTAACTACGAACTAAGTCTCTCCTGATTGAAATACCTTTTGCTCTACGACATCTCCACATGGCAAATATTATCCCAGCTACTATCAGAGCAGCAGCCATCACGACCAGTGGAACAATCCAAGCGGCCTTTTCTGATAAAACAAATCAAAACCATTATCGTCATGTTTCAAACTCCACATCTGAGTAGAATCACAGTCTGCAACCAGGAGACGTTTGGTGTGATTTCTATGAATCTTTTTACCTGAGTCAGGGTTAGATTTGGGAGCGTTCTTCTTGCACTCGGTGTTGGTGGTGGACGTGCAGTTCCTCACCGTCTCTTCATCTGGTGCACAGCTAAATAAGAAGAGACACTCAGAGATTTCAGCCTTTGCAGACCATTTACATGCACTAAAACCTATAGAACTCCAGGAGAGGGGAAACACCGCAAAGAGGAGAACAGAGCGTCTTTAAAGCCTTGTACGATTGAAATAAAGAGCGTCATAAAACAGATTATTTCCCCCCCCACTTCCTCTGAATGAACCCAGGTGTGCACACACTCACCTGGAGCATCTTCTGCACACTTCACAGGCTTCATCCGGAGAACAGAACTTCCCCGCTCTGCACCGACATTCAGATTGCTGAGTGTGAGAACACGGCCGCACCACTTCCTGATCTGAGACAGAAACACCACACACTCAAAGGTGTTATCCTCATATGCACAAAAGCTACAGTGTAGAAATGGAAATGAAATTCTTCTGACCTGAGCTCCTCCAACAACCCAACATAATACAATACTAAATAAGAAATAGTGCCAGAAGTCTATGTCCATGTCGATAGAATATGAAATGAAATAATGTACATTAACACATACATTAAATGCGGTTTATTGCGGTGATAACTATTTATATTAATAAGTAGGTTGCAAGATGACAACCAGAGGAATGTTTATGGGTTCGATGCTCAGAGCTCAGTGTGGGAGAAGCTGAGTGTTTAACACAGGGGTGGGGAACCTCCGGCCCCCGGGCCGTATACGGCCTACAACACGAGCCTAACGTGACATCACGTGGTATATGTCTCGTCTGGCAGGAGTGCAGTTCTGACGGAGAGCACCAGAACGCCGCTTCAGCACTTCAGAAACTGCAGTACCCATAAGGATCCGTACACATGCTGCAGTTTCTGCGTGTCTGTGTCTTTAGTTGAAAGCCCAGTGGCGATCTGTTCATCTGTCATTCTGAGCATACAGTCAATAACTTTGTTGTTATTAGCATCTGGTTAGCTAGCTATGCTAACGAATATAAGAAGCTTTTTCTACAACCAGTGAGGTAAAGGCACATCTTTATATGATCATTATAGTTATAGAAAAAATAAGAGAATAAAGTAAACAGGTATAAAATACTATATGACAGTAAAAACAAGTTGTTATTAATAAACAAGAATACAGTTTGAAAGGGAAGTGATTTGTAAAATGTCCATAAAGAAAAAGAAAATCTGCTTCCAGTTCTGTTTCATATGGGTGTTGAGAGATGTTTCCATAGATCTCCTAATGTTGCCCTCAAAGTGCACCAGATTGATGCTTTCAACTTCAACATTTAAAAAAAAATCTTCACGGGGGGGCATGCCCCCCGGACCCCCCTAGAGGAGGTTAGGTCCCCCCCCCACTTAAATCATGTTCACATGGATAGGAAACTAAATACATTTGCACACATCTTGTGTCCATATCTTTCTGTTTGGTGGTCATGCCACACCGTGCACGTGCATGCATGCGTGAGTCATGGTGAGATATCTGGATTAAGAGGCTGCTTTTTCTTTGCACAGAATGAAATGAGTGGGCTGTGATTTTAGTTTTTTTAAGCAGAGGTCAATAATTTGTACGGCCCTCTGAGGATGTTGAAAACAATGAAATGGCCCTTGAGAGGAAAAAGGTTCCTCACCCCTGGTTTAACAGATCATAATCTATACTTTCTCCAATAAATTACCTTTAATTGACGCCTTCTTTAATGGAGTTTCGGGCCACACACTTTAGGATGACAGCCAACGCGCATAAAGTAGGGGATACACATTTAATGTAGTGATATCTAATGGTTCATGAAGCCTGAAATGGTCGAGCTCACTGTCCTGTTGTTTTGTAGAATAAGGCATTTCGCACCTGGGCTCAAACACACACGGACTTTGACAGAAACACGTGACAGAAACACGTGACAGAAACCCTTCATAGACCCCACGTTAAAACCCCAAATACAGTAAACACTAAAAGGTACAGGTTAAATAACTGCAGTTGAACAGATGTGTAAAACACGTCAGTAATGATTGGTGGTTACCTGAGCGACACTGCGCACACTGGAAGCACTGCTTTAGTTCGTTATCGTGCTCTGTGAACGTGCCGTCCTGACACTCCTCACACACACTCTCACCTCCTGCTGCGCTGCAGTGAGAGGCAACATGCTGGCCTGCAAACACACACACACACACACACCTCTTTAAACACCTGTACATCTGGAGAGTTATTATTATTTATTGTGAAAAATGTGCATGTTTTTACTTTAACTTGTATACATATTTTTTCATTTTATTAGTTTGAATTAGATATGAGTGTGTGCGTGTGCGTGTGAGTGTGTGTGTGTGTGTGTGTGTGTGTGCGTGCGTGTGTGAGTGAGTGTGTGTGTGTGTGCGTGTGTGTGCGTGTGCGTCTCACCTGCAGGACAGTTTTTACAGCAGATGTTTCCGTGTGGATACGTGTTGTCTTTGCAGGAACGAGGAAACGCTGCAGTCAGTCTCAGGAAACAGAACACCAACGAGACCTTCGGAGAAAAAGATCAAATCTGTCAACTACTGTCCGTCTGTTGAGCTGTCCACCTCTCCTCTCCTCTCTCCTCTCCCACCTCTCCTCTCCTTCCCTCTCCCACCTCTCCTTTCCTCTCTCCTCTCCTCCCTCTCTCTCTCCTCTCCTCCCTCTCTCCTCTCCCACCTCTCCTCTCCTTTCCTCTCTCCTCTCCTCTCCTCTCTCCTCTCCTACCTCTCCTCTCCCATCTCTGCTTTCCTCTCTCTCTCCCCTCTCCTCCCTCTCCTCTCCTCCCCCTCCTCTCTCCCCTCTCTCTCCTCTCTCTCCTCTCCCCCCTCTCTCTCCTCCCCTATCCTCTCCTTTCCTTTCCTCTCCCCTATCCTCTCCTTCCATTCCTCTCTTCTCCCCCTTTCGACAAATGTAACAATTCCAAATATTAAATTCAAATTATGTGATTTAAATTAAAATTAAAATGGTAATGTCTTCATTAAATGTTGACTTGACAACCCTTAGGAAATATTTCATTTAACTTTCACATTTCAACAAATGAAGCTTCAAACTATAGGAAAAGAGTTAGAAAATAAAATAAGCAAATGTTCCTAAATTGCAGCTCTATAGTCCTTCAGTTTTATGATCTGTTTTCAGGACATTTAAATATGTTGCCGACCATTTTTCAGTGGATTCACTCTTCAATTAATGATCTAGAATACGATCTTGTATACGGGCGTCATGTTATCGATATATCTTATAAACAAGATCAGAGACTCAGACTATAACTTTCTTGGAAAACACCTGATGATTACTTGATAGTTTTTCTCCCCATGACTGCATGAAGCTCAGCGTGAGTTCAACCAGGAAGACCGTCTTTCCTCATTCATTCACTATGTCCATGTTACTACTCTCTCTCCTCTCAATAAGTGATCGGTGGCGTCACTCCCCAGCTTAACCAATCACCTCGCTCTATTCTCACAAGCCTATCATAGTGCTCCGCTAAACCTTTTTAAATCTGCTCTCCCTCCTCTGTCAGCTGTCATTTCAGGTGACTCGACGCAACCCTCCTCCCCCCCTTTTCACCTCCTGTCCTCTGAATCCAGGGTCAAGCTAAGCCCCTCCCCTTCAGACCGACCCCAACCATCCATTCACCACCAGGGACAAGCTAAGCTCCTCCCCTTCAGACCGAACCCAACTATCCATTCACCACCACCAGGGTCAAGCTAAGCCCCTTTCTTTCAGACCGACCCCAACTATCCATTCACCACCATCAGGGTCAAGCTAAGCCCCTCCCCTTCAGACCGAACCCAACTATCCATTCACCACCATCAGGGTCAAGCTAAGCCCCTCCCCTTCAGACCGAACCCAACTATCCATTCACCACCACCAGGGTCAAGCTAAGCCCCTCCCCTTCAGACCGAACCCAACTATCCATTCACCACCACCAGGGTCAAGCTAAGCCCCTCCCCTTCAGACCAAACCCAACCATCCATTCACCACCACCAGGGTCAAGCTAAGCCCCTCCCCTTCAGACCGACCCCAACCATCCATTCACCACCACCAGGGTCAAGCTAAGCCCCTCCCCTTCAGACCAAACCCAACTATCCATTCACCACCATCAGGGTCAAGCTAAGCCCCTCCCCTTCAGACCGAACCCAACTATCCATTCACCACCACCAGGGTCAAGCTAAGCCCCTCCCCTTCAGACCGAACCCAACTATCCATTCACCACCACCAGGGTCAAGCTAAGCCCCTCCCCTTCAGACCAAACCCAACTATCCATTCACCACCACCAGGGTCAAGCTAAGCCCCTCCCCTTCAGACCGACCCCAACCATCCATTTACCACCACCAGGGTCAAGCTAAGCCCCTCCCCTTCAGACCAAACCCAACTATCCATTCACCACCACCAGGGTCAAGCTAAGCCCCTCCCCTTCAGACCAAACCCAACAATCCATTCACCACCACCAGGGTCAAGACCCCGGGGGGTTTCATCCGATCGGTTCTCCCCTCCCGAATGATACTCCTGCACAACGGGGCCTAATCGACAAAACTCCATGACATTCATTTGTGTATCCCTGCCAATAAATATGTGTTCTTTCATCAAAACCGTCTCCCCTGATTGAACTTTCAATATCTCACATGTGTCTGAAGTCCTTCTCTAAAACCCATCAGTTCACAGGAAACCACTTGTTTACAGAGTAAGAACATGCTACTCCGAAAGTGAGGAGAAAACGATGAGTCATGTTTTATGAGGATGACGCAACACTTCTGACTCTGTGACTCTAGATTAGTTCATAAGGGGGGGGGAGGGGGGTTCCTCTCATCCTTTAAGCAAACACACATCGCAGTAATGTGGACATCTGCTGAAAATGCAATATTAAATATCATGTACTTTTATTTATACTCAGATCTTGTACTTCAGTAAAAGTAGAAGTACTCAGATCTTGTACTTGAGTAAAAGTAGAAGTACTCAGATCGTGTACTTGAGTAAAAGTAGAAGTACTCAGATCGTGTAGTAAAAGTAGAAGTACTCAGATCTTGTAGTAAAAGTAGAAGTACTCAGATCTTGTACTTGAGTAAAAGTAGAAGTACCAGAGTGTAGGAATACTCTGTTCCAGTAAAAGTCCTGTATTCAAAATGTTCCTCAAGTGAAAGTAGAAAAGTATTCTCATCAAAATATAGTAGAAGTACTCAGATCTTGTACTTGAGTAAAAGTAGAAGTACTCAGATCTCTTACTTGAGTAAAAGTAGAAGTACTCCGATCTTGTTCTTGAGTAAAAGTAGAAGTACTCAGATCTTGTACTTGAGTAAAAGTAGAAGTACTCAGATCTCTTACTTGAGTAAAAGTAGAAGTACTCAGATATGGTACTTGAGTAAAAGTAGAAGTACTCAGATCTTGTACTTGAGTAAAAGTAGAAGTACTCAGATCTTGTACTTGAGTAAAAGTAGAAGTACTCAGATCTTGTACTTGAGTAAAAGTAGAAGTACTCAGATCTTGTACTTGAGTAAAAGTAGAAGTACTCAGATCTTGTACTTGAGTAAAAGTAGAAGTACTCAGATCTTGTACTTGAGTAAAAGTAGAAGTACTCAGATTTTGTACTTGAGTAAAAGTAGAAGTACTCAGATCTTGTAGTAAAAGTAGAAGTACTCAGATCTTGTACTTGAGTAAAAGTAGAAGTACTCAGGTCTTGTACTTGAGTAAAAGTAGAAGTACTCAGATCTTGTACTTGAGTAAAAGTAGAAGTACTCAGATCTTGTACTTGAGTAAAAGTAGAAGTACTCAGATCTTGTACTTGAGTAAAAGTAGAAGTACTCAGATCTTGTACTTGAGTAAAAGTAGAAGTACTCAGATCTTGTAGTAAAAGTAGAAGTACTCAGATCTTGTACTTGAGTAAAAGTAGAAGTACTCAGATCTTGTACTTGAGTAAAAGTAGAAGTACTCAGATCTTGTACTTGAGTAAAAGTAGAAGTACTCAGATCTTGTACTTGAGTAAAAGTAGAAGTACTCAGATCTTGTACTTGAGTAAAAGTAGAAGTACTCAGATCTTGTACTTGAGTAAAAGTAGAAGTACTCAGATTTTGTACTTGAGTAAAAGTAGAAGTACTCAGATCTTGTAGTAAAAGTAGAAGTACTCAGATCTTGTACTTGAGTAAAAGTAGAAGTACTCAGGTCTTGTACTTGAGTAAAAGTAGAAGTACTCAGATCTTGTACTTGAGTAAAAGTAGAAGTACTCAGATCTTGTACTTGAGTAAAAGTAGAAGTACTCAGATCTTGTACTTGAGTAAAAGTAGAAGTACTCAGATCTTGTAGTAAAAGTAGAAGTACTCAGATATTGTGTTTGAGTAAAAGTAGAAGTACTCAGATCTTGTACTTGAGTAAAAGTAGAAGTACTCAGATCTTGTAGTAAAAGTAGAAGTACTCAGGTCTTGTACTTGAGTAAAAGTAGAAGTACCAGAGTGTAGGAATACTCTGTTCCAGTAAAAGTCCTGTATTCAAAATGTTCCTCAAGTGAAAGTAGAAAAGTATTCTCATCAAAATATAGTGAAAGACAGTGAAAGTAGTCGTTGTGCAGATTGGTCCATTTCAGAATAATATATATGATATGTTTTATAATGATTGATCATGAAAGTGTTCTCAAAACTGGTGAAGGTGCAGCTAGTCTGAATGACTTTGTAGACTGCAGGGTAGCTGGTGGATTTACTCCAGGTGGAACTAAAGTCTGATTCAACACTTGGTTATATTTCACATCATTCATCCAGATCTGTGAAGTAACTAAAGGTATTAATACATGTAGTGGAGGAAAAGTACACCATGTACCTCTGAACTGTAGTGGAGTAGAAGTACACAGTAGCATCAAATGGAAATACAAGTACCTCAGAATTGTCCTTAAGACCAGTACTTGAGTAAATGTACTTAGTTACTTCCCACCTCTGGAAATGACCAAATAAGGAAGGAATCCCTGCTGCACACCCTGCCTTTCTAAGCAAACAGAGAGAAGTCACATGGCCTCACCTCACTCAGGAGGAAAGGTGCCAAACAAATCACATGCTAGGTGAAGTATTAACGAGTGAAGCTGATTCATAAAGCAAAGAATCAAAGAGACATTAGCAACAAATCATAAAAACAATGTCACCTCAACGTGCTCGATAATTCAATGAGAGTTAAGAATCATCTACAAAACATTACAAATGAAAGCAGGACAGTCAGTAAGGATTTTCTTATAAACCACAGTGATGCAGAGGACCCAAAATGACCCAAAAGCTGCCAAGAAAGTCACGTTAGCTAAAGTTTAAAAGCAATAAAGCTGATTAAATAGTGCAGAATGTATCTTAAATACTCGAGCCAACACTTAAATGGAGTTTGGTGCCATACTGGGATTTTATTTTGTACTCAGATCTTGTTCTTGTGTAAAAGTAGAAGTACTCGGGTATTGTTAAATGGAGTTTGGTGGCATACTAGGATTTTATTTTGAGGTAAAAGTCACATTAAAGTAACATTTAAAAAGAGTAAAGCGGATTAATATAACGCCGAATTGAAGACAGAGAACTTAAAATTATTAAAATACACTTCAACTAAAAAATGATCTTAAATATGCAAGGTAATTTGTAAGAGCACATTCAATTGACGCTTTCTTAAATGGAGTGTTGTGGCATACTGGGATTTGATTGAGGTAAAAGTCACATTAAACAAAGTAACATTTTAAAAAGACAGAATTGCACTAATATAGCACCGAATTGAAGAAAGACTACTTACAATCAATACAATATAGTTTACCACGGAATTAAGTATAACTACACCAGGCAATTTGTAACAATTTAAATTGACGCTTCCTTGCATGGAGATTGGCTCGACATACCAGGATTGTATTGCTATTAAGTCTCATTAAACTACACATTTAAAAGAATAAAGGGTATTTATAAAGCGCCGAATTAAAGAAATATTTGTAAAACATCATAAACCACACTTTAATCAATAATTTAACCTAAAATAATCGAGTCAATTTGTAAAAGTACTTTAAATTGACGCTTTTTAAAATGGAGTTTGGAGCGACACACCAGGATTTTATTGAGGTAAATGTGTCACATATAAAATAACATTTTAAATTAGAATAGCTGATTTAAATAGCGCCGAATTGAAGACGGATTACTAACAGGTCATAAACTATACTTTCTCCAATAAATTACCTTTAATTGACGCCTTCTTTAATGGAGTTTCGGGCCACACACTTTAGGATGACAGCCAACACGCATAAAGTAGGGGATACACATTTAATGTAGTGATATCTAATGGTTCATGAAGCCTGAAATGGTCGAGCTCACTGTCCTGTGTTTTGTAGAATAAGGAATTTCGCACCTGGGCTCAAACACACACGGACTTTGACAGATAAACGTGACAAAAACACGCCATAGTTAAATTCACGTTAAAATCCCAAATAAAATGAGGATTTCGACGTAAAGACTAAAAGGTACAGGTTAAATAAATGCCAGTTTAATTGATTGTTAAAACACCGTCACAACACATAAAACAACTCCCTTGTGTGAAGGTTAACCAAGTGATCAAAACACAGCCGTTGAGACATCTTTTTTAACTTTTGAGGAACCGCTTTCCTCCCAGCAGAGAAGCGCTTTCATGACTTTATGAAACTCACCAGACATAATCCGCACGGCGACATGTTTCAGAGGAAGTTTCAGGATCCACGGAGTTAGGCTCGTTCCAAAAAGGTTAAAGTGTGTTGTTGGAAAAACGTTCTGACTGGAGTGTGAGCGCGCGCTACGCTCTGCATGATCTCAGGTGAGATGACGCTGACGTCAGGCTTACGTAACACATGTGGGCGGGGCCTCCTGATCATTATTTATTTATAGATCTTGTACCTGAGTGAAAGTAGAAGTACTCAGATATTGTACTTGAGTAAAAGTAGAAGTACTCAGATCTTGTACTTGAGTAAAAGTAGAAGTACTCAGATCTTGTACTTGAGTAAAAGTAGAAGTACTCAGATCTTGTACTTGAGTAAAAGTAGAAGTACTCAGATCTTGTTGTAAAAGTAGAAGTACTCAGGTATTGTACTTGAGTAAAAGTAGAAGTACTCAGATCTTGTACTTGAGTAAAAGTAGAAGTACTCAGGTCTTGTTGTAAAAGTAGAAGTACTCAGATCTTGTACTTGAGTAAATATAAGTACACATATTTTGTACTTGAGTAAAAGTAGAAGCACTCAGATGTTGTTCTTGAGTAAAAGTAGAAGTACTCAGATCATGTACTAGAGTAAAAGTAGAAGTACTCAAATCTTGTACTTGAGTAAAAGTAGAAGTACTCAGGTCTTGTACTTGATTAAAAGTAGAAATACTCAGATCTTGTACTTTAGTCAAAGTAGAAGTACTCAGATATTGTACTAGAGTAAAAGTAGAAGTACTCAGGTCTTGTACTTGAGTAAGAGTAGAAATACTCAGATCTTGTACTTTAGTAAAAGTAGAAGTACTCAGATATTGTACTAGAGTAAAAGTAGAAGTACTCAGGTCTTGTACTTGAGTAAGAGTAGAAATACTCAGATCTTGTACTTTAGTAAAAGTAGAAGTACTCAGGTCTTGTACTTGAGTAAATATAAGTACTCAGATCTTGTACTTGAGTAAATGTGCTTGAGTTTAGATGAGGTCTGAACATGTAACTCAATAATGAACAATAACTTAATAAAAGTCTTGTATTTTCATGTTTCCACACGTCTCTCCTCACAGTCGAACAGCTTCTCTGTTTTTACCCTTGTTCTGTTGTTTGTCAGTTTGTGTTATCTGAAGAGCTGTTTCTGCAGCCCTCAGATAAGCAGCGGACAGGAAGAGGAACGTGTGTCCGTCAGAGAAGATATGGTGAGGGGGAAATATGGAGTCTGTTGGTGCTAAGCTAACTTCACTGGAACAAATGCTGCTCCTAATGAAGTCAAACAATATTGAAAATAAGCAGTTTTCACTTGAAATAAGTACAAAAATCTGCCAATAGAACAAGTGACAATTAGCTTGGTAAGACTTCTTGAAATAAGAAGGGATATTCAGATAAATCAGATCCTGTAATTAGCAGGAGAACTCATTTTGAACTATATTTGACCAGAATCAGGAAATGTTGTTACAAAATAATCCGCTAATGCTCAAAGGTTCTCTGATGTTAGTCAGTCAAAATATGTGTTTCCTCTGAGATACAACTCAAAGTAAGACGTTTTGACTGAACAAAATGATGCATTGTCTAAAAACAAGACCTGATATCTCACTGCAGTGTCACTCCTGAAGTTATTGTGTCTTATATCAGGAGTAGAGACACATTCTGACGAGATATCAGACACATATACTGGGCAAGATGTAGAGTTGTTGTAGTGTTGGAGCTTATTAGAAGGGCTAACCAGGCCTAAAAGAGACATGTTCACACAAAGGGACCACACAGACTTTAGAGTACATGGGATGACTGAACGGAGAATTGAAATGATGACAAAACAACATCAAAGAAATGTAAAAATACATAATTTGACTGCAAACAGACACAAAACAACAACAAATTGATGTTACAAGTCGTAACATGCAGTGACTCTTCAGGTTCACAAATATTATATTTTGACCTAAATCAAAATATAATATTATTTTCAAAAGCTTTTTTAGTCTGATGCTTCGATTAATTTTAAACAGACAGTTCAAAAAAAGGATACCCAAAAAATGTAATTTTATCATTTAAATATTGAATTGTTCTCTCTTAGTAAGATCTAGTAGCGTGGCGTGGGGAGAAAATGAGGGGAAGCCAATAATACGTCCTTTCTTTTGGGTCGGGGTGTGGGGGTCAATGTAATAACGTAACCAGATGAGTGATTACAGCACCCGGTATCATTTTACACACATTTGTATCATACAGATGCAGGACTCACACACGCCTGTTATCTAACAGGTCCGCACGCACTCTCCAGCCCAAACTCTAATAAGCATTCATTCACAAACTACATCAGGAGACCTTTAACGTTTCACGTCCGATTCGCTCCTTTGTTCCTCCTCACAGCTCCAGTTTGGGCATCGGCCTGTGATCAGATTGTATTTGTTGTTGCTGCTGTAGCGGAAGTTTAGTACAATTATTTTTGATTAAATACTCCAAATCTCCACCCTCCATAATTGCACTTGCTTTAGTTGCTTGCTACTTTCTAACGGCGGTGAGAGTGGTGCCGTGACGCTATTTATCTTCTATCGATTAGATTTATGATTCGAAAATTATAAAAGTAGGGTAGACATGTGGATATTATCCGACTGAACAAAACGTGCATTTATCAAACAGGTTCGTTTTCCACTGACCTTATTTCGAGCTATTTTCCAAAAGCCTATGGAGAACTCCCATTGCTTTCTGTCGAGGGAACCCGAGCGCAGCTTACTTCCGGGTTTTAGTACGCGTCACTGCAACACTAAGTTAATGCGATTTGATTGGATTGTGAGGCAAGGGAAGCCAGCCGCCTCTGGCTTCCCTTGGCATGGCCCTGACCAATCACAGGTTGGCAGGGGCATGACGTGAGCCTCATCTGATTGGTCAATCCCTCCATTGTTTTTTCACCAAGGGAAGCCAATTTCGGTTGGCCTCCTCTCGCAACAGAGAGTGCAATCTACTGTTTCACCATAACATCTAGAGGGGCGCTGTTTCACTCTTTGTAAAATACTCAATGAGAATGGGGGAGAGACGGGCCGGCAGCAACACACAGCAAAGAATTTCCGAAACTAAACGAAGTGTTTTTATTTATTTATTAAAATTATAACTACAATCCGAAAAAACAGGGGAAGCCTGGCTTCCCTTGGCCTCCAGGAGAAAACGCCACTGGTAAGATCCCATTTTCAATCAAATGGCGGTCTTACCTTGACTTGAAGATGAAGTCCATTTGTCCTATCCTTCTGGACAAAAATCTCTATTACTTTTTTGTAAAAGTCCTCCTTATCTTCTTGTAGTTTCAAAAGTCTATCATAAATCTAATCGATAGATTTATGATTCGAAAATGATAAAAGTAGGGTAGACATGTGGATATTATCCGGCTGAACAAAACGTGCATTTATCAAACAGCTACGTTTCCCACAGATCTTATTTGGAGCTATTTTCTAAAATCCTATGGAGAAATCTCATTGCTTTTTTGTGGAGGGAAGCCATGCGCAGCTTACTTCCTGGTTTTAGGACACGTTACTGCAGCTTTCTCGTCTCCTCTTCACACACCACACTTTTCGCGGCACACGTACTTACAGCCAATCAGCTCTGAATTATGTGAGATGACGTATGGTGGGGATGGCAGCTCTATGCCCCTATGGCAAGCCTCATTAGCATAATGACTAGCTAGCCGCTAGCTGCTCACTGCCGCCTCGTTAATATCAAATCCATCATAATAACAAATCATTACCATGCTGTCATGAACGTGCGGTGCTGTTACTGTACGCAAATTGACGTGCTTGATGTGAACGAGCATTTTGGTTAAAGTTGCGCATGCGCTATGAGCGCACATACGGGTACTTCTCAGGCATGCCGGGTAATCTGTGACGTTTCACTCTCTCAAAAGTTGGGCCATTTTATCATCATGCGCTAATGAGCAGCTCTCATAGGAATGAATGAGGCCCCGCCTCCCACGCTGTATCCAGTTCTTATTATACATCCATGTCTGTAACTCGTTGGATATTTTTTTTTTAAACTAAATAAACAACCCAGTATGAACACTTGTATAGCCCTTATTAAAAACATTCGTTCCTCAAGTTGTAAAAATGTGCTAATAACGTTATTCTGAGAGTTATTTCCCTCGGCATTATGAACGCGCATCTAACCCACGGGACCGCGCTGCCCGGCACGTTCATGTTACGTGTTCAGCACTACATGCGTTTATCTTTACCCATGGATGCACAATAACAACGGACCCATATAGCCTTACTGCCCACGGAGCTGTAATAATGGATATATTGCACATGTTTGCTGTAATTCATCATTTGTAAAATATTATACTACATGGGCTGTATGATGTAAATCTTGTACCGTAAATGTTTTTTAAATAAAGTTAATATTATCGACGTAGATTAACGTTCCTGTAGCTTCTTATTGCACTAAGAAGCTTATTGCACTGTGTGTATATATATATATATACAGTGCAATAATTCTTTCATGCTAAATGAAGCTCTGTTGGATATCACTAGATCCTGTTACAGCGTAATATAAGTACATAATAACGATTGATGTCACATTAGCATAATTACTAGCTAGCCGCTAGCTGCTAACTGCCGCCTCGTTAATATCAAATCCATCATAATAACAAATCCATCCATGCTGTCATGAACGCACGGTGCTGTTACGTGTACGCAAATTGACGTGCTTGATGTGAACGAGCATTTTGGTTAAAGTTGCACATGCTCTATGAGCGCACATACGGGTACTTCTCAGGCATGCCGGGTAATCTGTGACGTTTCGCTCTCTCAAAAGTTGGGCCATTTTATCATCATGCGCTAATGAGCAACTCTCATAGGAATGAATGAGGCCCCGCCTCCCACGCTGTATCCAGTTCTTATTATACATCCATGCCCTATGGTCATTATTTTTTTGCCACACACATTAAATAGGAAAATACTCTGAGCATGCGCAGTGTAGATTTTTACAGTCACCGTTCACTTAGACAGTGAGAGGGAGGGGCAGGATCGGGTTTTGTCCCACATGGCTCTAAACTGCTCAATAGGCACACACTGTAGACACTAATTAGAAGAACACAGACTAAAACAGCAATGAGACGAATCAGATGATTAAACATGATCTTAAAATATATTTTATATATTTTTTATTTTTAATCATTATTTGTAATACTTTCTGCCGACACTAGGTGGGGCTGTGCCCAACCTGCCCCTAATGACCAGTCGCCACTGGTAACATGACTACAAAGATACACAACATGACAAAAAAAGGGGCAAAACAAATATCAAAAAGAGGACTAACAGGTGAGTAAACGGCTTTTAAGAAGACACTGAGACCACAAAGATTATGAGAACCAAACACAAATGGAAGAGAGGCATAATATGACTAGAGAAAAAAGAATAACACATAAACATCCAACACATATGCAAGAAGGGTCAAAACAACCACAAAAACACTCAAAATGAACACAAAAAGACTCAAAATGACCACAAAGACTCAAAATGACCACAAAGACTCAACATTACCACAAAGACTCAACATTACCACAAAGACACTCAAAATGAACACAAAAAGACTCAAAATGAACACAAAGACTCAAAATTACCACAAAGACTCAACATGAACACAAAAAGACTCTAAACAACCACAAAGACTCTCAAAATGAATACAAACAGACTCAAAATGACCACAAAGACACTCAAAATGACCACAAAGACTCAAAATGAACACACAAAGACTCAAAATGAACACACAAAGACTCAAAATTACCACAAAGACTCACCATGAACACAAAAAGACTCAAAATTACCACAAAGACTCAAAATGACCACAAAAGACTCTAAACAACCACAAAGACTCTCAAAATGAATACAGACAGACTCAAAATGACCACAAAGACGCTCAAAATGACCACAAAGACTCAAAATGACTACAAAGACTCTCAAAAAGACCACAAAGACACTCAAAATTACCACAAAGACACTCAAAAAGACCACAAAGACTCTCAAAATGAATACAGACAGACTCAAAATGACCACAAAGACGCTCAAAATGACCACAAAGACTCAAAATGACTACAAAGACACTCAAAAAGACCACAAAGACTCTCAAAATGACCACAAAGACTCAAAATCACCACATAGACAAGATGTGAGGATCCACAGTTCTGCCTCCTTCTTTTTCCCTTCTGTGTTTGTTGTTGTCTGTGTGTGTGTCTCCCTGGCTGGGCGTGGCTGACCTACTTCTGGATTCCCGCCAACTAACCTCCTCAGCTGTTGCTCGGCAACCTGATTACTACTACTCACCTACACCTGCATATATACCCGGTTCCCTCATCCAGTATTCACCAGTTCGGCGTCTAACCACAGTGGTAATACGTCTTGCTCTCTTAGCTTTTTGCTAAACCTTTATCTCTAGTGTTCTTGTTTTTCTTACCTTGTGCTCTCTTTGTCCAGTGTCCATCTACCTGCTCCTCTGCCTGCCTCGTCCAGCCACCTTCCCTCCAGCTGTGTTCCTCCCCGCTCTCCAGGTCCTGTCTGCTCTCTCTCTCGTCACCCAGGATCCCTGGCTTCTGACCTCCGCTCCAGCTCTGGAAACATTCCCTGGCCCTGGCCTTTCTGGATTCACTATTCCCTCTTCAGTTTCTGTCCCAGCCTGTTTTTGGATATCAAACCCTTTTGCTACATAACTTCAGTCTCCTCTCGTAAGTGTTCAGTAGTGTGGGTTCACTCCTGTAAGCGTTCGGAGAGCGTAACACAAAATGACCACAGAGACACTGAAAATGACCACAAAGACTCAAAATGACCACAAAGACTCAAAATGACCACAGAGACACTCAAAATGACCACAAAGACTCAAAATGACCACAAAGACTCTCAAAATGACCACAAAGACTCAAAATGACCACAAAGACTCTCAAAATGACCACAAAGACTCTCAAAATGACCACAAAGACTCAAAATGACCACAAAGACTCTCAAAATGACCACAAAGACTCAAAATGACCACAAAGACTCAACATGAATACAAAGACTCAAAATGACCACAAAGACTCTCAAAATGACCACAAAGACTCAAAATGACCAAAAAAGACACTCTGGGCAAAACAAACAAACAAAATGAAAGACGCTAAAGAACTTTAAAGTCTGTGTGCACATGTGTTGAAGAGGTGTTGGTATTCTGTATCTTCAGAATGATTCAGTTCCTCTCAGTGTACCCTCCGTGCTGCTGGGCTAAGATAAGACAGGAGTTCAGCCTTCAGACCGAACGCTTTCCGTCTCAGAGAGGTCAAGATTCACTTCTGCTGCTCAGAGAGGGAAGATGTGTTCAAGGGTCTCAACAATAACTCTTTTTATTTAACGTTCATTAAACACTAATGCATTGTTTTAGAGGAGAGATACAGCCAGACTGCCAGAGACATGAAGCTGATTCATCCAGAGTAACTAAGTACATTTACTCAAGTACTTTACTTCACTTTTGAGGTACTTTTAGGTCCATTTCATACTACTGTGTACTTCTACCCCGCTAAAGTTCAGAGGTGAACTGTGTACTTTTACCCCACTACATTTATTCAACAGTATAAACTGAATACTTTTTCCATCTCTGGTACTTTCAAACCTGACAACATGGATACCAAGTACTCACCTAAGAAAGATCAGAAAAGTATCTAGTTACAATAAACAAATTAACTATATTTAAAAAGCAATAGTTAGGTTTAAAGTCTGTGTTTTTTTTATTACCTGAGGTGCAATACAACAAAAAACGGTTGATGTCTTCTTTTTATTCGTTTTAAATGATAAGGTTGTGCCATTACTACAAACAACAGTAATGGCAAACAAACAACCGCAAAAAGACTCAAAATGACCACAAAGACACTCAAAATAGGGGCAAAACAAACACAAAAAGTGTCAATGGATTACTACAAACAATCACTTCATTCTTCTGTGATTGTTGGCGTTGATCCACCAACACAACTTCTTCCTTTTAAGGTGTTTAATCACGCTGTTAATGAAAGTGTAGACACACCTCTCTACCTCTGTCCTACTTCACTGCTGATGACTCACAGTCAGGTGATCAGGAGGAGAGACACAGGTATGCATGAGAAACAAATTAAATAGATTTTCAGAGAGTAATGTTTGGAGTTTCCCTGATGATCAGAGAATCGTAAAAGGATGAAAACCTGTCTGATCTTTTACGATGTGAAATTCAGTAATATCAGAGGAGAACATTCCACTGAACAATGAGAGTCAGCTGACTGGGATCCAGAGCTGTGATTGGTCAACAGAAATCATGCCAGACAAGAATGTCAGCATGGCAGAAGTGTTGGACCAGAGCCCGGTTCAAAAACAGAATTAAGAGTAAAAACAAGCTGAAATGATTATTACTTATATTTTACAATAAGCTTTCATTCTATTGTTATTTAATGCAGCTTGGGGGCAGCAGCTTCACTGTTTCTGACTAAATGCTCTTTTTTAAATGATAAATGCCTTTTTATCTCTAATGTACAATGCCTTGTCCTTTTATGCTGCTGCAACACAAACATTTCCCAAATTGGGATCACTGAAGTAATTCTTATCTTATCCTAAATGCCACAAATAAGGTTTAAGGCAGAATATTCTGTTCGATAAAAATATACACACACAGAGAGATAGTGGAGAGAACGTGCTCCAAAGTGTGTGTGTCTATGTGTCTTTCTGTGTGTGTGTCTGTCTTTCTCTATGTGTGTGTGTGCGTGCATGTGTGTGTGTATGTATGTATGTGTGGGGGTGTGTGTGTGTATGTCTGTCTGTCTTTCTCTGTGCGTGTGTGTCTGTCTTTCTCTGTGTGTGTGTGTCTGTCTTTCTCTCTATTTGTGTGTGTGTGTGTGTGTGTGTGTGTGTGTGTGTGTGTGTGTGTGTGTGTGTCTTTCTCTCTATGTGTGTGTGTGTGTGTCTGTCTGTCTTTCTCGCTGTGTGTGTGTGTGTGTATGTCTGTCTGTCTTTCTCTGTGCGTGTCTGTCTTTCTCTCTATGTGTGTGTGTGTGAGTGTGTGTGTGCGTGTGTCTGTCTGTCTTTCTCTGTGTGTGTGTGTCTGTCTTTCTCTGTGTGTGTGTGTCTGTCTTTCTCTCTATTTGTGTGTGTGTGTGTGTGTGTGTGTGTGTGTGTGTGTGTGTGTGTGTGTGTGTGTGTCTTTCTCTCTATGTGTGTGTGTGTGTGTCTGTCTGTCTTTCTCGCTGTGTGTGTGTGTGTGTATGTCTGTCTGTCTTTCTCTGTGTGTGTCTGTCTTTCTCTCTATGTGTGTGTGTGTGTGTGTGTGTGTGTGTGTGTGTGTGTGTGTGTGTGTGTGTGTGTGTGTGTGTGTGTGTGTGTGTGAGTGTATGTGTGTGAGTGTGTGTGTGTCTGTCTGTCTTTCTCTCTCTCTGTGTGTGTGTGTGTGTGTGTGTGTGTGTGTGTGTGTGTGTGTGTGTGTGTGTGTGTGTGTGTGTGTGTGTGTGTGTGTGTGTGTGTGTGTGTGTGTGTGTGTGTGTGTGTCTGTGAGAGACAGAGAGCAATAATAATACTGTAATTCGAATATCAACGTTATGAATTAAGCTTCAAACTATGAGTCTTTTCAGGAACAGACATTTGAAACCTCTACTCTCACAGCTCTCTGTCACATGCCATTACTGGTCATATTTACTTAATGATGTGACCATCTGTGTTTCCTGTAGTTATTGAATTGCTCTTTTTACTCCACTGTTAGTGTACAGTTGTATTATCATGCTGCTGTGTTTATTGTATTTTTGTAACTCTGGCACAACAATTTCCTTCGGGATGAATAAAGTCTTATCTTATTGGAAACTCCTGGAGGATGCCCTTGTAATTATTGAGTGTTCTTGCATTTAAATGTGTGTTTTTTTATACCTCGGGACTGTGGGAAACAGTATTTCGATCTTTCTGTGTGTACAAACATATTTTGAGATTGACAATCAAGTTAACTTTGATTAAATGGTGCATAGCCGGACCCAGGGAATTTATTTTGAATAAATAAGAGGTCCTGATTTCATTCAGGCAGAGAATCAAAACGGCGAAATGTCACCAAGAGGAAGAAATTCAACCCTTAGCTTTCATTTCAAATGTATCTCAGGCTGCAACATGTATTAAAGGGGACGTATCATGCAAAATGCACTTTTTTATGTCTTCTCTACATCACCATGTGTCCCCGGTGTGTCGGGGAACTCACGCAGCGTCAGAAAATAAAACCCTCTCTCTTATCCTCCGTACCCAAATCTCTAAAAACGGGGAACAACGGAGCTGATCCAGATTTGCGTCCGATATGACGTAATATCTGAAATGTGGACCCACGGCCCAATCAGAAACGTTGCTATCAGAAACAATGCCCGACTGTTTTGGACGTAATATGGTCGGTGTTTACATTAGCATCGCTAACACTCAGAGCTAACCTGTACTGGAGAGCATGTGTGTGAAGAAGCAGGAAGTAAAAAGGAACTCAGCTTGTGGTATAACCGGCAAGAGAGAAAGCCTTTGAGCTCCAGACTGTTTCAGAGACAGTCCTTGATAATCCATGATATGGCGTCAAGACATTCTCACTCCCAGCTCGGCCTATGTTGACGTTATGTCCCTGTCGTCACTCTCCAACGCAAGGGGGGGCCCTTTAGCCTCAAATTTGAACTTTCGGGGATGTCCATTGACTTGCATAGAGCTCCCTGAACGTTGGTAATAGAGGAGTTGGGATCGCGGCGAAATGCTCTCCGCAGATCCATTCTCACAGCGTTTATCAACCTTTTTCTAACTCAATATCAAGCCACACTAATTGTGTTTAATTCTTTATTTTAATTGAATAATGTAGGACTTTTGTTTCCGTCAGTTATGGGGAGAGTAGGGGCTCAGAATACTGACATCTGTATTGTTTCATCGCTTTTTCCTTCTAATTTTGTATTATTTTCTAAACCACACTGTTATTTACTCAACAATAAGACACAATTATCCTTGTGTTTATTTATTTGTTTGATTGTATAATGTCGGACTTTTGGAGTCCGTCAGGACCGACAGTCGGAGCAGCTCATAGTAGTTGCTTAAGAGAATTTTACACCCAGAAGTAAGTATTCTATCCGCTTTACTTGACAAACCCTGTGATTAGTCCTCAAGCTCTGTGATTGGATGTTTGAGTGTGCGCCGAGGGTTACGCCGAGTCAAACAGCACTTTGGAATGAATTGCGATAAACGATAATATTGTCGGCACCGTTGTATGACCATTTTAGACCACTGACATAATGATAATATATAATAATAATTATTCAATTACATCCTTTCAAACTGCTCGTCACATCCTCAAGTAAATGGCAATTTATCAAGTTCATTTTTATTTATCGTACGATTTCATTTAATTTCAAACCTTTATTTATACAGATGAATCCCATTGAGATCATTGATCTCTTTTCCAAGGTAGGAAGGTAGGTATGAAGGTAGGTAGGAAGGTAGGTAGGAAGGTAGGTATGAAGGTAGGTAGGTAGGTAGGAAGGAAGGTAGGTATGAAGGTAGGTAGGTAGGAAGGTAGGTAGGAAGGTAGGTAGGAAGGTAGGTATGAAGGTAGGTAGGAAGGTAGGTAGGAAGGTAGGTAGGTAGGTAGGTATGAAGGTAGGTAGGTAGGTAGGAAGGAAGGTAGGTATGAAGGTAGGTAGGTATGAAGGTAGGTAGGAAGGTAGGTATGAAGGTAGGTAGGTATGAAGGTAGGTAGGAAGGTAGGTATGAAGGTAGGTAGGTATGAAGGTAGGTAGGTAGGAAGGTAGGTATGCAGGTAGGTAGGAAGGAAGGTAGGTATGAAGGTAGGTAGGTATGAAGGTAGGTAGGAAGGTAGGTATGAAGGTAGGTAGGTATGAAGGTAGGTAGGTAGGAAGGTAGGTATGAAGGTAGGTAGGTAGGAAGGTAGGTAGGTAGGTAGGTAGGTAGGTAGGTATGAAGGTAGGTAGGAAGGTAGGTATGAAGGTAGGTAGGTATGAAGGTAGGTAGGTATGAAGGTAGGTAGGTATGAAGGTAGGTATGAAGGTAGGTATGAAGGTAGGTAGGTAGGAAGGTAGGTATGAAGGTAGGTAGGTAGGAAGGAAGGTAGGTAGGTAGGTATGAAGGTAGGTAGGTATGAAGGTAGGTAGGTAGGAAGGTAGGTATGAAGGTAGGTAGGTAGCTCCAACAAGGCGTGTAGCTCAGAGAGTGAATACACAGACTGAACAGAGACGCTGTTTGAGAAACCAATGTGAGTTTGGAACATTGAACATTGAACAATGTAAATCTATTCTAGTAAATCAAATCAAAAATCAAATCAAGTTTTATTTATAGAGCACATTTATAATCGATGTTTGGGCGAGCCAAAGCGATGTACATATAATAAAAACAGCCTCCAGTAGAAGTAGACCTCAACGATGGAACTATGATCAGGAGAAATGGCCGTGACACGGGACCTTTAAAATGAATGGGTTCCATCTGCTGTATTTTGTCACATGCTGAAAAACAACAACAAATCTGTGTTCGCCTCCTGCTTTAATGTCAATAAAACACATTTTAGCAGCTAAAACGATAAGAAAGATTCATATAATTAAAGTAGTTATGGACGGATTGATGCCAATTTGGGAAATGCTGTGCCTTCGCTCACAAGTAAAGCCAGGGAGAGCCACTGGACATTTCTCTCATTTCTCTCATTGCCTCCTGCTGACATGCTGCCAGCTGCACTTCAACTGGGCTAACTTTATATGTGTGGCAATGCAAACAGAGACAATGCAGACGGTTAAATAAAGGGTTCTGTATTTGATCAGATGCAAGAAAAACAACAAACTCATCTCTCTCTCGGTTCTTTTTCTGCTTTGCCAAAAGCCACTGTGTCAAGTGTCCTATTAGAGTTGCCGTATGTAGTTGTCCAATATGGCGGACCATCTCGCACATGCGCAGTGCAGATCTGGCAGGGGGCAGATCGGGTAGTGACAGTGGCCAAACCACGCCCCGTAAAACTCGGAAAAGTTTTGTGAAGCCGCCGTTGTATTTGCTGGCATTAGCATTAGCATTAGCATTAAAAGGTATGAAAGGAGGGAGGGTACATTTCTCATGAGTAGAAAGTTACAAATGCTAGCAGAACAGGACGACCCACCCCCATATACAGAGATGAGATTGTTCAATGAATGTCCAGCTGATGTGATACTAAATGATGAAATCAAGTGAAGAAGTGAGCAAACTAAAATGCTAAAATGGAGTGAATTCAATTTACTTTACACTATTCCAAGATAGTTTATTTTATTCTTTATTATTTTATACTATTCTTTCATAGTAAATGTTGTGTTTTATAAATCGTGTGCTCTTCTAAAATAGATTGTTTCTGTTACACTTTGTAAAAACAAGTGCCTTAACACTGAGCGTGGTGTGAGAAAGGTTTCTGTGAAAGGAGGGAGGAAGAAATGTTCTGATACCAAGCCATTGCTGCTATTCTGAAGAATGATATTGAATGTTAACACTAGAAGTTACGCTCAAGGGAAAACTTTTATGTTTGAGCAGTCAAAGTATTTTTTGTATTTTTGTAAAGTTGAGGCTATTGAACCATTCCATTTTGATTGTATGTTTTTGATATGAGTTATGTACAAAGTTCAGATGAAGAACTCATTGATTTCAGTATTATACCCACCTTTTAGTGTAAGGAGGGACTGTTAGAAATTAAAATCAATGTTTGATAGCATAATGTACCTTAAACATACCGTCAGTTTAAATGCTATTTTATTCTGAAAAACCAGAAATTCTCGCGCACAATCTCTGATGTCAAGCTTTTATTCTGAAAGTCCTTCATCTCCGGTTAGCATTTAGCATGTGGCTAATATTCATTTTCTTAGAGTTGTGAATGTAAAGTTAAAATGTACACGGAGTGATGCACATCAAAGCCTACTGACTTTAACACTACATCTATAGACATCGAGATATTATTATTGCTGAATATTAAATGAAGGTACAGTTTATTTTAATACATTTTGTTTAAAGACGTGGGTAGCATATGACAACATCCGGGACTACCGTAAATGATAACTGCCGTAAAGTATTTCCAGTATTATTAAAGTATTGAATTACAGCGTTAAAAATGTATTAAATGAAAAGTCATGAAAGAGATAAGGAGGAGAAAAGGCGTGTTTAGTTATGTAATGAATGTACAATGTCAAAATCCTCTGTTATGTGCGATATCGGACATTGGTGAAAGGAGGGCGGAAGATTACGCCACAGCCGCCATTGAAGAGGAGGAGCCAAATGAGATATATAGGCCGTGGTTGCGTTCCGATAATCCAAAAATCAGCTCCTAAATTCTAACCCTATCTCCTATTCCTTGACCTCTGAGTGAAACGTCACGGGGTTAAGGGATAGTGGATAGGAGAATTCAAAAGGACTTAGGAGAAGAGACTGCGGTACTTTAAGTTTAGAGAATCCGACTGCACTTTCACTATCCGACGTGTTTATGATGCGCCAGCGGACGTCCTGAATGTGCGTCTGCTGCTGTGGGGAAACTATGGAAACTACAGTTTTCTATACAGCGGACTACAAACATGGATGTTCAATAAGAAGGGGGGACTACTGTAAACTCATCTAGAGACTCTGCTCCGTGCTCTGATGCTGTTGCTTTAGGCTTTATGAACGGGGACAACAGAGAAACATATTCTTCATGACCAAAGCTGGAATTGAAATAAAAAAGGAAAGTGAAACTTCTGCTCGTCACCCTCTCCCTCCGGTCCACATTAATACAAATGATCCCAATACGTATGATTGATGAAAAGATCAATCAATACAGATGTATTATAAACGTTAGTCCTTAACATCTATCACTGTGTATATCACCATTCAAACATCTTTTAAAAGTTGAACAAACTCCACACAGCTCAGTAAAGACTGTGAGATGTTGACTTTATTTGATCATTTCAGTAAAAACTAACGTTCATATTTCTCTCTTTGATTATAATACTGATGAACGTTCAGAACAAAGCACTTTGGCAACTTCCCACATACGTTTTAAAAAGCTTAATAAGCACCGTAACTTTCATGATATCATTTCTCCGTCATAATCGGTTGTTTCCGTGAACGGCCGACTGTTGAGTGACGGCAAATGCTGCGGCTGCAATGCATTGTGGGGCAGCATTTTCTCCTCTCCTTTCGTCAAGGGAGGTCCAGTGGTTCCTAAGCTAAAGGAGGTTATAAAGGAAGTTTGAAACCTCCTTTCCTTTCATTTAGAGAATTGGAACGGCACTTATCGTGGCTGCCACTGAGGGACTTCCGGGTCATTTCACTCCGTTAGGAAGGTTCCTAAGCTAGATGGACTATTGGAACGCAACCCAGGTCTCCATCTCTCCATGTGTCTCAATTCAGGGGTTGCATCCTTCGAAGGGTGCATTCGTAGACCGCTTACGTCACTTGCGCCGAAAGAAGGCTATCCCAATTCAAAAAAAAGACGAGACTCCTCCGAATGCAGCCTACTTTTCCCCAATTTGAAGGATACATCTGATGTACACTCCGCGGCCTACCATATCCCAGGGTGCAATGCGCGCAGGGAAGAGGGAGTTTTTTTCAAATGAAATGGCTTCCGGTCTGCGTCTATCGTTTTTCCAACCCAGTTTAGATTTAACCACGCCCAATTCCGCATTACGCAAGAACGTAGCTCTACGCGATAGCGTCATAGACTTCATCTTATAGCGGTCGTGGTAAAGCAGGATATTGAATAGTTGTTTTTTGTCTTTCCAAAGGATTTGTTGACTGAAAGTAAACGATCCTGTGATCAAAGCCATATCGAAGAGTCCTGAGATTGTATTACTGGTGTTTTATCATCTATAAATAGCCCGTGTGTATTCTCAAATGTCGTTTTCAGGACAAACAGAAGACGTTTTAAATATCTTATCAGCTGGTGAAGTGCAGAATATTGAATATAACCTTGACTATTACTGTGTACTTCATTTATCTGACAGCATTATTTAATGATACTATTCTATATATACATTTATTCATATACACACACACTTATATGGACTCACACATGTCTTTATTCATGTATACACACAGATGTATTCATTCATTTATACACACACTCACATACACTTTATATTAATTCATTTGTACACACACACACACACACACATATATATAAACAAAACAACACAATATAATAAAAACAGTTGCAATAATAACATAATATGATCATTTCTACCCTTTTGTTTTTGCTCCATTTCAATTAAAAGATATTTTTCAAAATCAATATTGGTGGGGGCTCTTTAGCAAAGATAATCAATAACACCACCTGACAGTTGTTGCAGATTATCCAGCATACTTGTTACTTACACACATGTGCGATGGTCCCAAAAAAGCCCAAATCCACACTGTAAAAAAAGATATACATTTATTAGGCACTCTGAATAAGGGTTGACTGTTTAATAATCATGCCTTTTAATTGGTGTATATGTCTCACCAGGTGAAGGCTGGGACAGTGGGAGGGGTGAGGTAGGAACAGGGGACTGCTGAATGCTGAAGTCCCAGGATGCATGATCCACTTACCTGTTTGCATCAACTGCAGGAGGTCAAGCAGGGGTCACCTGATGTCCTTTAGGTTGGATCAACACCAGCCTCTGGAAAGATGTCATGACTGCAGAGGCCAGTGGACCTTTAGTCATGTAATACTGTGATGTAGGGTAATGCATTTGTATTAACAGGGAGGTTATATTTCAGCATTTGAGATACAGCTTGAGGCCTGATTTGGTAAAAAGCCCACTTACCACGACAAGGTACAGGCACGACAAGGTACAGGCACGACAAGGTACGGGCACGACAAGGTACAGGCACGACAAGGTACAGGCACGACAAAGTACAGGCACGACAAGGTACAGGCACGACAAAGTACAGGCACGACAAAGTACAGGCACGACAAGGTACAGGCACGACAAGGTACAAGGTACGGGCAGGACAAGGTACGGGCACGACAAGGTACGGGCACGACAAGGTACGGGCACGACAAGGTACGGGCACGACAAAGTACGGGCACGACAAGGTACGGGCACGACAAGGTACGGGCACGACAAGGTACGGGCACGACAAGGTACGGGCACGACAAAGTACGGGCACGACAAGGTACGGGCACGACAAGGTACGGGCACGACAAGGTACGGGCACGACAAAGTACGGGCACGACAAGGTACGGGCACGACAAGGTACGGGCACGACAAGGTACGGGCACGACAAGGTACGGGCACGACAAGGTACGGGCACGACAAAGTACGGGCACGACAAGGTACGGGCACGACAAGGTACGGGCACGACAAGGTACGGGCACGACAAGGTACGGGCACGACAAAGTACGGGCACGACAAGGTACGGGCACGACAAGGTACGGGCACGACAAGGTACGGGCACGACAAAGTACGGGCACGACAAGGTACAGGCCATAAACGGGACAAGATATGACAAAGACATAAGGTGAAAAACAAATGAGACACAAACAGGTACATAAAGGGTGTAGAGGGGCACAGAATACCAGTGCCCTGCCTCTAGACAGAGGGATGGGGGTGAAGAGGAGTCAGAGCGTGTAGAGGGGCACTGAATACCAGTGTCCTGCCTCTAAACAGAGGGATGGGGGTGAAGATGAGTCAGAGCGTGTAGAGGGTGTCGGTCTTCGGTCCTATAACATAAATCCATATATATATCAATATTATGTAAAAAAAGCTAAAGGTGAAATAATAAGTATGTGGATCAGTAAACTCACTTCATGTCCCCACGAGTACTCTTGAGTGTCGTGTGCATTTTTGCTTGACAGCAGGTGTTCTTGCTGCTTTTGGCTGCTCTCGGGTTCACCCTATGCTGACACTTATAACTTGCCTGAACAAAATAAAGCAGATTTATTATAGTGCAGGTCAAAGTAAAAAGGATCATTAAAAGGTAACTTCAAGAAATATCAACAAGACAACACTTACTTTGAAAAGCACCCGCTTCCCCAACGGGGTCGGGTAACATCCACCCTCCATGTCACCCCTGATGACCCCTTCAGCTTGTGTACCCACTCCTTGACCTGCTCCACAGTGTCTCAAAACAGACAGTGTGGTCCCCCAGTGAAACCACCTCTTCATACTGGCACACGGTATCTGAACTCACCTGGTAGCCAACCCTACAAGGAAACAGACAGTGTGGTCCCCCAGTGAAACCACCTCTTCATACTGGCACACGGTATCTGCCCTCACCTGGGAGCCAACCCTACAAGGAAACAGGCAGTGTGGTCCCCCAGTGAAACCACCTCTTCATACTGGCACACGGTATCTGCCCTCACCTGGGAGCCAACCCTACAAGGAAACAGGCAGTGTGGTCCCCCAGTGAAACCACCTCTTCATACTGGCACACGGTATCTGAACTCACCTGGTAGCCAACCCTACAAGGAAACAGGCAGTGTGGTCCCCCAGTGAAACCACCTCTTCATACTGGCACACGGTATCTGAACTCACCTGGGAGCCAACCCTACAAGGAAACAGGCAGTGTGGTCCCCCAGTGAAACCACCTCTTCATACTGGCACACGGTATCTGCCCTCACCTGGGAGCCAACCCTACAAGGAAACAGGCAGTGTGGTCCCCCAGTGAAACCACCTCTTCATACTGGCACACGGTATCTGCCCTCACCTGGGAGCCAACCCTACAAGGAAACAGGCAGTGTGGTCCCCCAGTGAAACCACCTCTTCATACTGGCACACGGTATCTGCCCTCACCTGGGAGCCAACCCTACAAGGAAACAGGCAGTGTGGTCCCCCAGTGAAACCACCTCTTCATACTGGCACACGGTATCTGCCCTCACCTGGGAGCCAACCCTACAAGGAAACAGGCAGTGTGGTCCCCCAGTGAAACCGCCTCTTCATACTGGCACACGGTATCTGAACTCACCTGGGAGCCAACCCTACAAGGAAACAGGCAGTGTGGTCCCCCAGTGAAACCACCTCTTCATACTGGCACACGGTATCTGCCCTCACCTGGGAGCCAACCCTACAAGGAAACAGGCAGTGTGGTCCCCCAGTGAAACCACCTCTTCATACTGGCACACGGTATCTGCCCTCACCTGGGAGCCAACCCTACAAGGAAACAGGCAGTGTGGTCCCCCAGTGAAACCACCTCTTCATACTGGCACACGGTATCTGAACTCACCTGGTAGCCAACCCTACAAGGAAACAGGCAGTGTGGTCCCCCAGTGAAACCACCTCTTCATACTGGCACACGGTATCTGAACTCACCTGGGAGCCAACCCTACAAGGAAACAGGCAGTGTGGTCCCCCAGTGAAACCACCTCTTCATACTGGCACACGGTATCTGCCCTCACCTGGGAGCCAACCCTACAAGGAAACAGGCAGTGTGGTCCCCCAGTGAAACCACCTCTTCATACTGGCACACGGTATCTGCCCTCACCTGGGAGCCAACCCTACAAGGAAACAGGCAGTGTGGTCCCCCAGTGAAACCACCTCTTCATACTGGCACACGGTATCTGCCCTCACCTGGGAGCCAACCCTACAAGGAAACAGGCAGTGTGGTCCCCCAGTGAAACCGCCTCTTCATACTGGCACACGGTATCTGAACTCACCTGGGAGCCAACCCTACAAGGAAACAGGCAGTGTGGTCCCCCAGTGAAACCACCTCTTCATACTGGCACACGGTATCTGCCCTCACCTGGGAGCCAACCCTACAAGGAAACAGGCAGTGTGGTCCCCAGTGAAACCACCTCTTCATACTGGCACACGGTATCTGCCCTCACCTGGGAGCCAACCCTACAAGGAAACAGGCAGTGTGGTCCCCCAGTGAAACCACCTCTTCATACTGGCACACGGTATCTGAACTCACCTGGTAGCCAACCCTACAAGGAAACAGGCAGTGTGGTCCCCCAGTGAAACCACCTCTTCATACTGGCACACGGTATCTGAACTCACCTGGGAGCCAACCCTACAAGAAACAGGCAGTGTGGTCCCCCAGTGAAACCACCTCTTCATACTGGCACACGGTATCTGCCCTCACCTGGGAGCCAACCCTACAAGGAAACAGGCAGTGTGGTCCCCCAGTGAAACCACCTCTTCATACTGGCACACGGTATCTGCCCTCACCTGGGAGCCAACCCTACAAGGAAACAGGCAGTGTGGTCCCCCAGTGAAACCACCTCTTCATACTGGCACACGGTATCTGCCCTCACCTGGGAGCCAACCCTACAAGGAAACAGGCAGTGTGGTCCCCCAGTGAAACCACCTCTTCATACTGGCACACGGTATCTGCCCTCACCTGGGAGCCAACCCTACAAGGAAACAGGCAGTGTGGTCCCCCAGTGAAACCGCCTCTTCATACTGGCACACGGTATCTGAACTCACCTGGGAGCCAACCCTACAAGGAAACAGACAGTGTGGTCCCCCAGTGAAACCACCTCTTCATACTGGCACACGGTATCTGCCCTCACCTGGGAGCCAACCCTACAAGGAAACAGGCAGTGTGGTCCCCCAGTGAAACCACCTCTTCATACTGGCACACGGTATCTGAACTCACCTGGGAGCCAACCCTACAAGGAAACAGGCAGTGTGGTCCCCCAGTGAAACCACCTCTTCATACTGGCACACGGTATCTGCCCTCACCTGGGAGCCAACCCTACAAGGAAACAGGCAGTGTGGTCCCCCAGTGAAACCACCTCTTCATACTGGCACACGGTATCTGCCCTCACCTGGGAGCCAACCCTACAAGGAAACAGGCAGTGTGGTCCCCCAGTGAAACCACCTCTTCATACTGGCACACGGTATCTGCCCTCACCTGGGAGCCAACCCTACAAGGAAACAGGCAGTGTGGTCCCCCAGTGAAACCGCCTCTTCATACTGGCACACGGTATCTGAACTCACCTGGGAGCCAACCCTACAAGGAAACAGGCAGTGTGGTCCCCCAGTGAAACCACCTCTTCATACTGGCACACGGTATCTGCCCTCACCTGGGAGCCAACCCTACAAGGAAACAGGCAGTGTGGTCCCCCAGTGAAACCACCTCTTCATACTGGCACACGGTATCTGCCCTCACCTGGGAGCCAACCCTACAAGGAAACAGGCAGTGTGGTCCCCCAGTGAAACCACCTCTTCATACTGGCACACGGTATCTGAACTCACCTGGTAGCCAACCCTACAAGGAAACAGGCAGTGTGGTCCCCCAGTGAAACCACCTCTTCATACTGGCACACGGTATCTGAACTCACCTGGGAGCCAACCCTACAAGAAAACAGGCAGTGTGGTCCCCCAGTGAAACCACCTCTTCATACTGGCACACGGTATCTGCCCTCACCTGGGAGCCAACCCTACAAGGAAACAGGCAGTGTGGTCCCCCAGTGAAACCACCTCTTCATACTGGCACACGGTATCTGCCCTCACCTGGGAGCCAACCCTACAAGGAAACAGGCAGTGTGGTCCCCCAGTGAAACCACCTCTTCATACTGGCACACGGTATCTGCCCTCACCTGGGAGCCAACCCTACAAGGAAACAGGCAGTGTGGTCCCCCAGTGAAACCACCTCTTCATACTGGCACACGGTATCTGCCCTCACCTGGGAGCCAACCCTACAAGGAAACAGGCAGTGTGGTCCCCCAGTGAAACCGCCTCTTCATACTGGCACACGGTATCTGAACTCACCTGGGAGCCAACCCTACAAGGAAACAGACAGTGTGGTCCCCCAGTGAAACCACCTCTTCATACTGGCACACGGTATCTGCCCTCACCTGGGAGCCAACCCTACAAGGAAACAGGCAGTGTGGTCCCCCAGTGAAACCACCTCTTCATACTGGCACACGGTATCTGAACTCACCTGGGAGCCAACCCTACAAGGAAACAGGCAGTGTGGTCCCCCAGTGAAACCACCTCTTCATACTGGCACACGGTATCTGCCCTCACCTGGTAGCCAACCCTACAAGGAAACAGGCAGTGTGGTCCCCCAGTGAAACCACCTCTTCATACTGGCACACGGTATCTGAACTCACCTGGGAGCCAACCCTACAAGGAAACAGGCAGTGTGGTCCCCCAGTGAAACCACCTCTTCATACTGGCACACGGTATCTGCCCTCACCTGGGAGCCAACCCTACAAGGAAACAGACAACACACACTGTGTCAGCTCAGAATGCCAGTCAGAGTTGTGCCATGATCTGAAGAACTAAAGAGGACCCTGAGGTTTAAAATGTACTGACTTTACTTAGAACTAGAGTAGAAACACTTTATACTGGCAGGCTTAAAAAGTCCAACCCTCAAAATCCTAAAACATTGGTATAGTTATGCTAAAATGTTTATATTCTCTTTACATGTACTTCATGTGCTTGCAGGTTATTCTTTGTAATGCCTTGTCTTTTATCTGGACAATAAGTCTGTTATTAAGTGGTATAGTTTAGATGATGATGATGATGATGATGATGATGATGTGTAATCAAATCATGTTTTATTTATAAAGCACATTTATAAGCGATGTTTGGTGGAGCCAAAGTGCTGAACATAAAATAAAAATAGCCTACAGTAGAGACACTTTACAGCAAATACAACAACACAGATTGTTCAGAATATCAGTATGAGAAAAACGACACCCTCTGTCCTCAGACCCTCTGTCCTTAGACCCTCTATCCTTAGACCCTCTGTCCTTAGACCCTCTGTCCTCAGACCCTCTGTCCTTAGACCCTCTGTCCTTAGACCCTCTGTCCTTACACCCTCTGTCCTTAGACCCTCTGTCCTTAGACCCTCTGTCCTTAGACCCTCTGTCCTCAGACCCTCTGTCCTCAGACCCTCTGTCCTTAGACCCTCTGTCCTTAGACCCTCTGTCCTTAGACCCTCTGTCCTTACACCCTCTGTCCTTAGACCCTCTCTCTATGTGTAGGTGAGGCATTGATATGAGCAACACATGTAATTTGATGTTCATCATAGTATTGAGAGACAGGTCTTATCAGATACCTTCACCTGCGGGTCCTCCATATTGTTCTGTGTGCCTCCAGAGCACACTAAAACACGAGGTCTGAAATGAAAGCAAAAACAAGAGCCTATAGTTATTCAGGTACTATTCTGATGCTAATACTTTAGTACTTATACTTGAGTATTTCTACACACTGGTACTTGTACCTTTACTCAAGTACAAGATCTTATCACTTCTTACACCTCGAAAGCACTTTTATGTAAAGGAATACATTTTTATAAATGTCCCAACATTTCATTTTTACATTTTACAAACGTTAATATGTTATTAATGTCAAATGTTATATGTTGTATTATATAACAAAATAGACATTTATAACATATTAAAAATGTCTATCTTTAAATAAAATATGAAATAGATACCTTTACATCCTAAACAGAAGGTCAAAACGTTAATATGTTACATGACAAACAAAACAACGAAACATTAGGCTATCCAGATGTTTGCTATCCTCTTCTATCCATCAGGAATTCATATTAAATGATGAATTAACATTCCTCAGCGCTGCATAAGTGTGGTCGTCAGTCATATGGACAAAGGACCCCTATTATATTGTATATTATGCGGCGTTTAAAAGGACGGTATTTCGCTTGTCAGATTCAGATTTTGCGGGTGTGCCGCGTGAGGCAGTGATGTAACCATAGGGATGTAACCCCAGGTTGGTGCTGTGACGCAACGCCGCGTCGATGCTTGCGTAATGCGGAAGTGGGATCTAAACTGGGTTGGAAAAACGATAGACGCGGCCCGTCCTGCACCCTTCCATCCTCAGACTCCGGCCCGCTCTCCATTCCCCATTCCCGCCTCCACACCTTCGGGGGCCGTGCCTTCAGTGTCGCTGCCCCCCCCCCCCCCCTCTGGAACTCCCTCCCTGCAGAAATCCGCAACGCCCCTTCTCTGAACATCTTCAAATCAACCCTTAAAACTCATCTGTTCAACATCGCCTTCCAACAATAACTCACTCCCCCCCCCCCCACTTACACTTCTGCCCCCTGTTTTATGTTTTTATATTTCAAGTTATTATTATTATTATTTAGCGTTCTGTTCAAACCACCGGGAAAAAGAGTTTGAGCTGTTAGAAAATCACCTGTTGGTTTCAGAAGAACACTCATCGTCATGGGCGTAGGAAGCATCCTGAATGTGGGGGGGACATTTTTAACGGGGGGTGTGGGGATCGCCTTTCCTGTATTCTGGTGCATTTTAACAGGTTTGATACTTTTATGTGGCTATACTAGCATGAGGGAAATGATGGGTACATTTTGTAATTTCATCCAGTAGTAAAGAAAGGAAACATATTTGATTATTAATTCAGAGCCGTCTTTGAATTAATAAAAAGCAGTTTAAATGCCAATTTTTTGTACATTTATATACAAAAATAACAATATTGTGCATTGTGAGATATTGTTGTGGAGAGCCATTTATATATAAATCGCAAAATACATTTGTGAATCCTTCTGTGAGCATTTATTAATATAGAGACTGATCTGACTCCATACAGATGTTAAGTTCACCTAGGAATGGTATCATTGACTTAAATGTTGCTCTTCCGTCTATATTGGTCACATGATGCCCCTTGACTGAAATGCTTCCTGTTCAATATCCCCACTGATTTCCTTAACATTCTGGGATGAGAGTCCACATCACAATTTACTCTAAACTGTCATTTCCCTTTCATCACTCACCTCAGCAACGGACCTCTCTCCACTGTCCCTGTGTTCTGCCTCTGACTCACTCTCAAGCGCCTAGATGTCAAGAGAGGTGCAGTGATCACTATTTATTGAGCAGTATACTCTTTCACATTGAATCATAACAAGTCATACTGAATGTAAATACAACTGACTCTAAAGTAAGTCCCAGTCTGTGACATTGGACATTTTGAAGACTCAAAGTCCCAAGCAGTAGGTAGAATATTAGCTAGTTTATGTGCACAGAAAATAAACAGTTAACTGAATACTGGGATGGAAATGGCCTATAAGCATTCAATAAAACATAAACACACACAAACAGCTTCTGAATGATAAGAAGTACAATTAAAACATAATGCACATTACCATTTTGAGAGAGAGTACCTAAGAACTCAGAAAATAATCTCTTATCGAACTGAGGCAGTAAAACACATTGACTGCGTCTGACATGTTATGATCATATTGGGGATATGGTGTTTACATGAGCACAGAGAGATCGGGTTATTCATGTTCCCTGTTTACATGATAAATACTAGTAACCTGGCATTTCGATGCCTTTTCTCATCTAAACTATTCAGTATTTGTATCTCTCTATCATGACATAAAGACAAAACTCCTCTCCAGAAGTGAGACGCTGCAGCCGCCATCACTGTTTGATTAACTGTTGCCAGCTGAAGACTTACTTTCCTCTTCTTTGAAAAAAATGTTCTTATGTCCATGTTGTCTGGGGGAGAAAACATATCAAACCAACAGATCGTCAGCTTTGATTTTCGCTGTATTAACCATTTCCTGAACATTTGGTGTGTGTGCCTTACCTCCGCTACCGGCATCGCTTCATACAACAGATCTGAGCTGTCCAACTATGGCAACACTCCTTGAACATGCGCGCGCTATGGGAGAATCTGCCTTGGTACAAAGCAGCAGTGAAAACATGGTACGGAGTTTCATTGATTTGGGCATTCTCTCAATAAGCAAGTGGAATGGATTTGATAGTGAAGCACTGACACAGCGCTCTACAAAGTGCGGCGAGTGGATAGACCAATTCACGGGCTTTCCACATGGTAAAAGTGGGGGGGTCTAAACTAATCATTTGAAAAAGTGGGGGGGACTTGTCCCACCCTCATATAATGGCTGCGACGCCCATGCTCATCGTCTTCAACACGTATAAAGTCCACAGCATATCGTTAGCTAAAGCTCTTGTGAACCAATGTTTGTCTTCACGTCTTCCAAGCAGCTACTGGTGTGTGATTGGATGAATTACAGAACAATGTCTTCTACAACAATGACGACATCCAAGATAATCTATCGACCGCAGGAGTAAACGTCTGATTGCTGTTTTTATGGCATCCCTAGGTTGGAGAGCTCGAAGCAGCAGCAAGAACTCAAACCCACTCCCAGAAAGAGGAAAGATTAGATTCAGCACGGTACGCTCGTACAGATGAATGGGTTCAGATTTAGAACTACCGCGTTTGGTTTGATAACGGTTTACAGTACCTACGATCACTCTGCACCGTATGATGTGTTCATGTTTAACTCTCCACGACAACCTTTAATCCTGCAATGAATCCGCACTTTGAACCAAACAATAATGGAGTACATCACCTTGCTTCAACAGGAGCCAATCGCAGGAAGGCCCACAGAGTAGAAGTTTCACACAGGCATATATAGGTTTCTAAATGACGCACACGAGAACAACATGCAGCCAACCACACGAACATAGATTAGTTGATATGTTAATATGTTCCAGATATGGGCGGCGCCAGGATTTGTTAGCTGCAGTAGCTTAGCAGTTGCTATGACAGCACAGCGTTGCTAGTTAATATTCAAAATAAATAAACAAACAATACCAGTGGGCCAATCACGAGCCTGTTCATATTGTAGCGTTCACCGCTATTCAAGATCACAGATCACGAGCCTTCAATGTCCAAAACTTTCTCTTTATTTTCTGGTATTGACGGCCACGCCTTACAGAACCAATCAATAGTATAACACTCATTAGGACTTTCCCCCACACTCGAACACAACTCCTACCATCTCGTACTCCCTCTACACACACACACACACACACACACACACACACACACACACACACACACACACACACACACACACACACACACACACACACACACACACACACACAGAGATAGCAGGGTTGTTGGACCGGCTCCGTTGGACCGGCTCCGTTGGAGATCGCGGTCGTTTACGCTGACTTGTGAGAAATCCTTCCATTTTCGATCTGTGTTCACATACTGAGAATTATAACAACATTAACCAAGTAACAGTTTGCGCTTTAACTTACAACGACCCCTGATAGATCTCGCGAGAATGTGTATAAATATATATAGGCTAGATACATTTTCATAACAAAACAATGGGGTTGCTAAGCCGTTGCTAGGCCAATTGTTGGAGTTGCTATAACAACTCCAAGCTACTCCCTGGCGCCGCCCCTGGTTCCAGATGTGGAAAGACCACTATCTCATGACCTCTTAGGAGTCTTGCAGGATCTGAATTTAACTGCATTTTAATCTAATCTGGTCTTCCTCTGACCTTGGCGTCAGCTCACTTAAACATACCTAGTTATATGAGAAGGTCCAAGACTGATATAACATTTCCTCCTTTTATTAATTTAAGTTTCCAGATCATCCAAGAAATACTCTTTACAAATAACCCACTGAGTTCTGCCCTTGAAAGCTGTAACGAAGGTAACTTGGTCACTGTGGACTGACGGCTTCGGGCCTTGTAATCCCTTGTAATATTGCACATGTGGGTTTGCACTTTATGAAACAACTTCCCTTCGCACAGAAATAATGTCACTCAGCACTTTAGTAGTGAACAGTTTGCACTTTATTAGCGTGATTGCACAGTATAGTTTGGCATTGCATATTTGTACATTTTTACATAATGTATACTAATTATTGAGGTAGTATTTATGAAATGATTAAACCGTATTAATTGGAATGTCGTCTGGCAGATGCTGGTCGGGTCCTCGGCTCCACCTGAAAAGAGAGGGTGGTTTGTAGTGATGGCAGTTTGACACTGAAGCTTCGAACGGAGCTTCAACCCTGGACTTCCTATTCCATAGAAGCAGTGATTCGAAGCTTGCTTCAAATCACGTGACATGTGACGTCCGAAGCAGCAACTGCTTCATTTCCTGAATGAACCAACTCACTGGTTCGCCATCCAATCAGGTGATTCAATGCACTGCCTCGTCTCGATTCTGACTGGTTGAAACTGTTTGAATTTGAGCGTCACTTAGTAAGTGACACTTTATAACCGCTAAAAAAAATGCACAATTTGGCAATCTGTGGGATTGTCGTCGTAGTTTGCCTTGTTGCTGTTGAGTTGTTGTTGTTGTTGCTGTTGCTGTTGAGTTGTTAGTATTGCGTTTGGATCATTATGGAGCCAGCCAGGAAGAGAGGTCGTTCTGAGATGTGGGATCACTTCAATCTGATTGCGCATGGTAAGGTAGGTCAACTACAGTATTATAGCTATGGTTTATCTCAAATCTATATTAAGTAGCATTCAAGTACAATTATGTATATGATCAATGTAGCCATTAGGCTATAGCTTTATAGACTGAAATTGCATTTTTATTTACAAATGCCTTTCTCTACAGGTCCAGTGCTTGGTGTGTTCAACTGAACTGAAGTATCATGGGAATACTTCCTCCATGATTAGGCACTTCACTGCCAAACATGGAGCTGCTGTGAACCAGGGGAACATACATAGTATGTATTATAGTATTATTAACTAGTAACACTAACACAATATGCTATGACTGTATTCCATGACTCACAAGTATGCTTCCTTTGAGTGCAATTTCACATAAATCCTCATTTGCTTTTTTTGGTTTTGTTTTTACTCTTTATGTCTTTATTTCTTTGTCTTAGTGGACCGGAAGCGAGAGCTGGATGGGGCTCTTGTGAATATGGTGGTGAAAGACTCGCAGCCTTTTTCCATCGTGGATGACTGTGGCTTCAAGGAGCTTGTGGCCTTGCTTGATCCTAGATACACTCTTCCATCCAGACGGGTTCTAAAGGAGATGGTGGTCAAGCGCTATGAGGAGGAGAAGATGAAGGCCAAGGCTGTCTTGCAGAAGGTAGAGGCTGTGAGCCTGACTGCTGATATGTGGACCTCCATTAATATGGACGCATATCTAGCAGTGACCTGCCATTATGTGGATGACTCTGCGAAGCTGGCCACAGTGCTTCTGGGAGTGCTGCCTTTCCCTGAAACTCATACAGCGGTTAACATCACTGCTGCAATGAGGTCTCTCATGGAGGAATGGGGCACTGAAGGCAAAGTGACCTCAATTGTGACGGATGCAGGAGCAAATATGGTTGCCTCTGTCAGAGGTTTAAAATAATGAAATTCAATAACATGCTTTAACCACTAGGTGTCCCTTTCTATCAGCTGTGCACCTTTATGGTGTAAATACAGCCTATCTACCAATTGGATCAAATATAAAAGTCAGCCGAATTAGTGTTGATACTGCAAGGACACGTATTGTGTGAAAAGAAATGTAAGATGTTGTTTAATTGCTGATATATTTATGATCCACGTCACGTTTTCAGTTCCTCATGTTTGTCTAGAAGTCTTCTCATCAGGGCTCTATAAATACAGAACTACGGCAGATATGTAATATTTAATGCAGCCGAACCGTGTATTACAATGCCGTTATGTGATGACTTCCAAAGAGAAAAGCAAGCACACTCGGAATAAAGTATTATTGTATTTTTAAAAAAACGTTTTCAGATTTCACATCACATAAACACCAAATCCCAGCATGCATTGCGGCTAAACCATCCAATCATCGAGCTGAGGATCTTGCCTACGTCTGTTTCCGGTTTCGTTTATGACCGATGTATTTTGTTATACACACATTCCTTCACATTTACATTTTAATTTGCATTAAAGTATTTCGTGAGGCCTTCTAACATGTTTTTAAATATAACTACGGTTGTAGTTGAAGAGTTTGTAAATTAACATGAACCGAAGCTGTTGCCTGGCAACTCAATCGCACAACGTCACGTCCGTTAATTCCACATCCACACGCATGGATTAACATCACTTTAATACATTAATGTAGCCTTTGTTTCTGCTCAAAGAGGAGTCTACCAGCTGGGGCTACAAGAACATCGGCGTAATCGAGTGTGACTATTACAAAATAAATCATTACGTCGGGGTAGCATTTGCTTGGCATTTCCGGTTATTTCTCCACTGGTTAACAATACCGGGTAACTGTCACGTTTGAAGGGATGAAATCGTGACATCTTCACGTCTTCCAGCATGGTAAATCGTCACATGTTCACGTCTTGCCGTGATACCGGGTTGAATAAAACAATGTATCAGCTTCTCTGCAACAGAGTCGGACAGTGATAGCCGGAGTCTTGAAATATTTCTGAGGTGGAAGAAGGCTGATTTTGAAACAGACTTGATGTGGTTTTGAAATGAGAGGGTTGAATCCAAGACAACTCAAAGGTTGCGGACCTGAGGGGATGGGGAGATGATGGGACCGTCGATGTTGAGGAGCAGATCTCCAACCTTCCCGAGCAGTGGGGGCCACAAACATGAGCTCAATTTTATCACTGTTTAGTTTGAGTAGGTTGGTGGTCATCCAGGTTTTAATTTTGTGTAGGCAGTTGATTAGTGACTGAGGGGGAGATGAAAGAGGGTTTTGTGCTGATGTACATTTGGGTGTCGTCGGCGTAGGAGTGGAAACAGAGACCATGGCTGCGGATGATATCACCAAAGTATTCATGTGGTAATGAACATGTCTAAACAAGAGAAGTCTGAGGAAGATGGATGGATGTTTAGGGCCACACGGTCAGAACCGGGCCGATCTCTACCCTGACCTTTAAGCCTCAACGCCTGAACACTATAATGTGTTTATTTCATTTCAGTAAAGCTGTGAGAGTGCTCTGCTCACCGTGGGGGAGGAACTGAAGGAGATGAAGAGTGTTTGCAACAAGGGTTTAATCAGAGGCCAACGAAAAACCAGGGGCAACATAAAAGAGTCCAACCAGAAACAAAATCCACTTCATGGCTCGCCAGGTAGGGCTTCTGAGGGACTCCCCCCTCCAGGACCCAGCCCACTGAGAAAGACCAGAACCAGGTTCCCAGCAGGCTTTTATCTAGTGACTGGTGACCTGGTTCTGATCAGTTGTCTGTCCCCGCTGCCACAGAAGTATTTCTTAGTCCTGACTCTGATTAAATCCTGGGTTTAAACGTAAATGTGTAAACTTAATATGCTGAACTCCTATGTGTTTACTCCTCCAGGCTCTGCCTTGTGACCCTGTTCAACATTCACTACTTATCTAATTTATGATTATAAAACCTTTTCTTTAATCCCTGATTCTGAGGAACCAAGAGTTAATTCAGGCTCTAAAACTCTGTTTATTATCATTTCAGTTTAAACATTGATTTTAATGTCTGGAAACGTTATAATCGGAAGTAGAAATCATAATGTGTTTGTTCAGAGCTGATAAATGATTGGCCGCTCAAACATTCAGGTGGATACATGTTTTTATTCATTCTGGATCCCGTCACACACAAATCAGAAATGAACAACAATTTAAAATGACACAGAATCAAAGAAACAGAAAAGGTTAAACTAACCCGACATAAAGATCTGAAATCATTGATCATGTGAAGAAAGCTCTTCCTCTCATTGCCTCTAAATCAAACTCCATGTTAATGAGAGTTATGGAGAAACATCATTCTTACAAGCTTTGGTTGGTCCCACGTGTTAAGGAGAAGAAGTTAAGCTAAGTGCATGTAGTTCAGTTTAATAAAGGTTGATAGTTAAACATCGACATTATATCGTGAAACTAAGTAACAAGGATTCAAACTAAACAGGTGCAGCTTCAGATTTTAAATTCAGTGAATTCCTCTAAATGAACTCCATCGGGAAGAAAGGTAAATCATTGTTCTCTGTGTGTTACTGGAAATCTCACAATAAATGGTAGAAAGGATATTCGGCACGGACAAGGGACATTCATTCCCTGCGTAAGATTCTCTTTCTGGTTACCCAGCAGCAGTTTTAGTTTAAGTTAAGTTGTTCTATTCTATTGAATTGATTAGCCGCTACAGATATACTCCTCCTGTTTATCTAACTGCTCTGATTCACTGTCACACACACCTTCCCTGGTAATATCTTCACTTCTTCCCCAGTGCAAATGTATGGAAACATTCTCTCAGTGAAAGTGTGTGTGAAGGTGTGTATGTGTGTGTTAGTGTCAGGATCAGAGAACGACAGCTTTCCTCTGTTCCAGTCCAGACTCACTCTGACCCTCTGGAGCTTCTTCTGCAGGCTGAGAGGAGTTTCTGGATCTGATGGTGACTCTGCTGAGTATTTACCTTCATAAAACTGTATGCTCCATGATCCAGACCACATGAATCCCTTCCTCTGGACAGACTCTGCGAACACACCCAGTTCCCAGTGTGTATTTTCTCCAACCTGGACATCCCAGCTGTGAGTCCCTGAGTTAAACCCCTCAGAGCCCAGGACTGAGGGGTATAAACCACCAAACCTCTCTGGATTATCAGGAAGTTCCTGTTCCTCCTCGTCCTCCTCTCGCTCCTCTTCTTCTTCTTCTCCCACACTGGTCAGATCTTCAGACAGGACGAGGTCTGGATAAGCAGTGTTTGGGTCCAGGATCACAGGATGGTAGGACACCATGTCCTTCATCTTGCTCCAGATGTTGAAGCTGAGGTTGCCCAGGTGTTTGGCCTGGTCTATCAGAGCTCCTGAGGGCAGCTGTGGAGCCTCCAGCAGGGGGCGCTGCAGCCTCTCCACTGCAGCCTTGTAGCTGTGCAGGAAGGAGACGTCTTCAGCTCTCAGCTCCTCCTCTGTGGCTCTGACTGTGTGTGAAAGAGCTGCTATCTCTCTGCTCACAGCCTCCATCTCCTCCTCCATCACCCTCCTCTTCTGCTCCTCTTCCTCCCTCAGTGCAGCCATCCTGGCCTCCTCTTCCTCTTCTAGAAACTGGTGAAGCTTCTTAAACTGCTTCTTAATCTGCGTCTCTGTGCGTCGGGCCTGGACCTTCAGGTGTCCTGCTGTTTGATCAAAGTCCACTTTAACTTCTTCAAAAGTCTCTAACTTCTCCTTTAAGGGCTGCAGAGCTTCCTGAAGCTTCTTCTTGTGTTGTCGTGCAGCTTCATCGATGGGTCTGAATCTGTGGTCGCTGTGTTTCTCTGAGTCTCTGCAGACGACACACACTGGCTGCTGATGGTCCAGACAGAAGAGTTTGAGTTTCTCAGAGTGCAGACTGCAGAGAGCCTCTGGAGATCTCTGACCTCTCTCCTGTAGGAAACTCTCACACAGGTTCTTCAACACCCGGTTACAGGGAGGTTCTCCTCTTGAAGATCTTCTCTGACAGACTGGACACTCTCGTGTTGGTTTCTCTCTCCACCAGTTCTTCAGACAGGCTTTACAGAAGCTGTGGCTACAGGACAGAACCACAGGGTCTCTAAAGACTTCCTTACAGACCGGACAGCAGAGATCTTCCTCTGATCTGGAAGCCATGTTGTCTCTGAGTGAAGCTGAAACACAGCAGACAGGAAGTACAGTCAGTCATGGTTTTTAAAACTATAATTGTAACCCCAGTATTTAAATGTGGTGATAAGTTATCAGCTACAGAACCATCAGCTTTCTACCTGTTGTGTCTAAAGTGGTTTCAAAGGCAGAACAGCTGGTGTCACACCTTAGCAACAACGACCTACTCCTCCCTATGCAGTTTGGATTCAGGGACAATTGTCCTACTGAGACTGCATGGTGTTTCTTCTTGGAAGGAATCACGGCTGAATTAGACAAATGAGGGATAGTTGGAGCAGTTTTTCTTGATCTCCATAAAGCATTTGACACAGTAAGTCATCCAAAACCTTTTTCAAAGCTCTCCAAAGTCAAGCTATCAGTTAGCTCACTAAAATGGGCAAGGTCGTATTTATCTAGTCGTTCTTAATGTGTTGGTATAAATAATAAACATCAACCGAATGCTCACTGGGAGTACCACAAGGCTCTGTGTTGGGACCGTTGTTGTTCAGCATATATTAATGATCTCCATCCGGATGTATGCTGACGACACGATCATTTACACTCAAGGGAAAATGCTGAACAGGTTTCCACTAAGCTCTCAGTAACGCTGCACAAAGTTGCTCAACGGCTAAGTGATTCTTGTCTTACTTTAATTACTGAAAAAAACGTTGACGATGTATTTAATTAACAAACAATAATCAACCGCGTATCCACAGCTTAGTGTTCATGGACAAACCATTACAAAATGTTAATGATGTAAAATATCTAGGAGTGATCTTGGACAGAGTCCTGCATTGGGTCGGGTACCGGTGACCCGCAAAAAGGTGATTCGCGGGTGGTATTTTTTCAAACGCTGTTTTCCGGGTTCGGTTCTGGGTAAAACAAAGATGATGCGGGTCGGGTTGCGGGTGTTGCATAATAAATATATTAAAATAATAATAATTTAGTTTAATGTTTAAATCCTCAGACCTCTCCCCGGCGGGACCGCGCATAATTATAACCTATACAGCGCATCAATCTGCTGCTGAGCGCGCCACATTCGAAATGGCTGAGGTGAAGCTCTCTAGCGGAGAATACAGCATTTTCAATAACACTTCCTCAAGAGCGAAATCCAACGTCTGGAGGCTTTTGGTTCCTAGATGGAGAAAATAACCAACATCCCACGCTTTTTGAGACAAATATGCAACTGCGTGTGTTAATAATTGCACGTTTTCACTGCTCATATATATGCGGATTCGGGTCGGGTTGCAGAACTAATTGGCAATATGTGCGGGTAGCGGGGCGGGGTCGGTATTGCACGTCGCGGGTACGGGGCGGGAGTGGGTCTTGAAAATCAGACCCGTGCAGGACTCTGATCTTGGATACCAATTTGACTTTTAGGAACAATAACTATATTAGGAACTCCCTAACAAAAGAAGCATCAAAAGCATTTGTGCACTCCATGATTTTCCCACATCCTCAGTATTGTATCTGCTGGTCTCAGGCCAGTAAGACTGAGCTGAAACCAGTCGAGGATCTTCTCAAACAACCCTTTTTGGATAAGAAATCATTAAAACACCATCAAAGCAATATGTTATCCAGATACAATCTCCTTCTGTTTTCAAAAACTCAATTGGTATTCAACATCAGATACAATATGTGCTTTCACACCGGAGTACTTTTCGCAGGAATAGTTCCGATAGTGGATTTTGCTTTCACACCAAAAAGATCTGGAACTAGAACCTAGTTCGTGCGAACCTTTTCACCCCCAGATAGTCCCTGCTATAGAGAAGTGGTACTTTCCTGAGGAGGCAATGGTTCGTGGGTGTGTCGGCCACAGTAACAATTTCTGATTGACTGGGCGAATTGCCAACCACGCCCTGTAAAACTCCGAAAAGTTTTGTGGAGCCGCCATTTTATTTGCTCGCATTAGCATTAGCCCAACGCACCAACGGAGGGTGACTAACTTATGGCAACACAAAAGAAAACAGCTTTGCTATTGCATTCGACGGGTGGCTCCGCATTTGTGTCATATCCCTAGTTGGCTTAAATAACCAAGCTGTTTAACATGAGCACAAAAAACACAACTTCAGTCAACTCCATCATGTCTGAGGAAGATGAACAGATGCCTCATGTACAGCGGCCTGCCAGTAAACCCAAAGCAGAAGAAGAAGTGACATCAGCGGCTTCATTTGCGTAATCCTCCCTCAGGGACTTATTCCGGTGTGAACGTGATCTACGAGGACAGTTCGAGGGACTAAAGAGTTCGGGGGGAACAAGTACCGGGGACAAGTACCGCAAAGTACTTGGTGTGAAAAGGGTTAATGCTACTCCAGCACTAACCTTGGAATCTGCTTCCATCTCAACCTGTTGAACCCCATCCCTGTTTTTCAGGTCTCAGGCTCGAAAATGACATTCCCAGAACAAATGACCATATCTTCTAAAAGGGTTACATTAATAATCTGTGTTCTCAAAGTAATGATAAACCTGTGAGTTGGATGTAGAAAAGTCAGAATCAATATAGATGTTTTTTATTTTAAAGAAAATTCAGATTGAACATGGGAAAAAACTGTAAATTATAGTGTCCGTCCAAAGATTCTTTTGTACTTATAGTGAAAACTAACCTTGGATGATGGGTCAGTAGACTAAAAGCTTTAGGAATCCAAAGTACAACATATAATAGGTACCCTGTATCAAGATTGATGCAAAACAAGTGATATTTGACCTTTTTAGAGAGGTTTTGCAAAGAAAACCCACTTTTGGGGTCATTTGGGTGGATTTGCCATATCTCTGGCCCCCCTTTTCGATGTTGATGATTGACATCTCTTTTTAACCATCAGAGCCAATGGAATCGAGGGAAAGTTCCACATACACACACTGGTTACCAAATAAGGAGTGAGAGTGACGCGAAGCCAAAACCGGAGTTGTGACACACTCTGGTGGCTACCATTAGCAGCTAATTTTTATTCTCCGATTTTTGCATATAAATTGAATTATGGATTATCAATAATTTTTTCAAAGTGACAGACACATTGCTATAACCTATGGATTAACCTTCAGCCGCGTTTTTTCACGTCTTAATGCCATTGAACACGACTTTTGATCAGAATAACAGCTAAGGTGAGCATATCTGCGTGTTTTGCTACCTAAAGCTATACGTTGTGTGTCATCTGTATTTGCTTCCCCTGTCACGAGTTCTGATCGCTCAGTGGTGATCCTTATATTTCTATAATCTGTGGAATCTCAGGATGTTTTATAAGCTTGTTTGTGCAGATCCAATAAGTATATCGATCAGTGTAGCTAGAGTTCTGTGCTAACGGCCTTAAGATTGTTTCGCTCGTGGCTAATTCAGAGGCTCGGCGTTAGTTTTGTGTTTTAAAAAAAAAAAAAGATAAAAAATATCAGTTAGCTGAGTTTCTTCCCGTTACATGGATATTAAACATTCATAGTTTATTCAATATTAAGAAGCCCTCAGACACTGTTTCCTGCAGATGATGCGTTTTTCCGCCCGGGGTGGGTCGATGGGGTTCAACAGGTTAAAACCTGCACCGGTTTTCAAATGTTTTCCCAAATGTAGCTTTTTGTGTCTTACCAACATGAACTTTTCTGTAATTTGAGATGTTAGTTTAAATGATTTGTTCAATTATATGTATTTTGACAAGTGTTCTAGTATATTTATACCTCTGTACTTTGATCTGGTTTTATTGAGAGTGTGATATTATACAACTATATTATATAGTTGGAATCAGTACAATTTATAATCTACAATAAAATCTCGTTTAAAATAGTTTTACGATGTCTAAAGTTACTGATAAGTCACAGTTTCCTGCCTGGCCGCAGCGTGTATCATTACCCTCTCTCGTCCGGGCGGTAGAAAGGAGCCCTCAGCCGGAGCAGCAGCAGCCAACAAGCTAACTGTTGCTATCTGTATGCTATGCCGCCGAAACATAATTTCAGCCAATCAGCGTCGTCAGATCTGATGCTCAAAGGGCGCCCTGTCAGCGCCCTGGCCTGTGTGTCTGTGAGTTGTTTGGACTCGTATCCAAGGTGACGCTACAGTAGTTGTCGAGGATGGCTGCGTCTGCAGGTGGAGACTCCGGTGCTATTGGATCGCCGGAGCTGTAGATTAACATGTACATGCTTATTGTAGTTGTAAGTGCCTGTAGCACCATGGAGCTTATGTGTGGGCTGGACCTGTATTTTACAGGAAAGGAGTGAGCAGAGGGTGGAGTTGTCGATTCTTGTTCTGTTTGCTGTGACTATCTTCCTCACCCTCTCAGACTTTGAGTTGTGCGCGCTGCTAAAGAGACGCGCTACCATGGAAACTAAACAATGGTGTAGCTGTATTAAAGTCCGAGTGGAAACAGTCGTGAGTAAATCGGATTTTGTCAGAAATCGGGAGACTCCCGCGAAAATCGGGAGGGTTGGCAAGTATGGTGTTCTGCAGTTTGTGTGAGCTACTGTTGCACAGTTTTGGAAGATTCATAGCTAACCACACTGAAGATTATGGATTCTCTCATATTTTTAAGTGTTAAATTGTCCTCCCCCCCCCCCCCCCTCTAACATCACCAGAAGTCATAATTTAAGGGGTCATTTCTCAAAAATATCTTCCAGGGGAGGATCCCCCCCGGACCGCCCTAGTATGGTTTGATCACCATTTCCATAGCCCCACCAAAAATATTTTCCTCCAGTCGGCAGCGGCAGAAAACCTTTATTAGTCCCACAGAGGAGACATTTACATTGTTACAGCAGAAAAGAGCCAAAGGCAGCTTAATGTTAAATATAAGGAAAGTACTCAGTGATGAGTAGGAGCTGCTGGAACAGGCTGACACTCATTTGAATGGTTGGTATGGTAACAAACTGTGCATGTCTCTTTGTTCAACTTTAACACACAGTGTGTCTCACTCCACAAACGCCAGCCACTCCTCATCAGCTCATCGGTGACTGGTCAAACCTAATTTAATCTCTACAGTACGGGACATTTCAACCCTAAAGTAGCCCAGTAAATATCGTTCAGTTCAGATCGAATGGGGCTTTTATCTGTTAAGTGTTGCAGGACTTTAAGATCCACAAAGAATAAACTTTGTTTTATGGATTTGCCTACATTTCATTTCAAACCTTTATTTATACAGATGAATCCCATTGAGATCATTGATCTCTTTTCCAAGGGAGACCTGCTCAAGTAGTTCCACATGAAACATAAAAACATAAATAGAACAACAAAAGGACATCATACAGCATCATTTACATAATTATCCACATAAACAGGTACCAACAGCTTCCGATTGACTAGCATCCAACCGAGCTTTAAAAACATTTAGTGGCACCAGATTGTTCAGTTTCCATTTAATTTGCAGACTGTTCCAAGACAGAGGAGCTGCGCATCTAAAAGCTGTCTTCCCTAAGACAGTCCTAGCAGTTGGCACATTTAATAAAACCACAGCATTCGATCTCAGGCAGGAGCCACTTACAATTCTCCGTGAGATCAGGGAGCAGATATAAGATGGAAGTTTCCCCAACATGGCTTTGTATATAAAAATGTACCAGTGACTGAGCCTCCGTACAGTTAGTGAAAGCAAACCAGCCCTTGCATACAGGGTACAGTGATGGGTTAATGCTTTACAGTTTGTCACAAATCTCAGTGCGCTGTGATACGCAGCATCTAACTTGACCAGGTAATTGGCAGGTGCATTCATATACATCAGATCACCATAGTCCAGCACAGGTCAAAAGGTCACAGAGCCTTTTCCTGGCCTCAAGCGAGAAACAGGACTTGTTCCTGTAGAAGAAACCTAGCCTAACCCTCAGCTTTTTAAGCAGGTTATTGACATGAAGTTTAAAAGAGAGACAATCATCAAGCCAGATACCAAGGTATTTGTAACAGGTAACCACTTCAAGTTTTATTCCTTGCGTAGTTACAATATCTAAAACAGGCTCTGGAGTCTTTTTAGCTTTAGAAAAGAGCATTACCTTGGTTTTCTCAACATTTAAAAGAAGCTTTAGTTCAGAGAGCTGAGTCTGAATAATGTTAAAAACAGCCTGTAATTTAACACCAGCCTCCTTAATGGAGGGACCTGCACAGTACATCACGGTATCATCCGCATAAAAATGTAAAGTAGCTTCATCCACATTTTCACCTAAACTGTTGATGTAGATGGAGAATAAAAGTGGACCTAAAACAGAACCTTGAGGAACACCATTAGCAATGTTTAACCACTCAGAAGACAGCCCATCAAAGTGAACACATTGGGACCTTTCAGAGAGGCAGTTCACAAACCACCCACTGCATGGCTGGATATGCCTATACTGAGTAGCCTCTGCTTTAAGATGCGATGATCGACGGTATCAAACGCTTTGGACAGGTCAACAAATAGAGCTGCACAACTCTGCTTATTATCTAAAATACTCACATCATCATTTACCACTTTCATTGTGGCAGTGATGGTGCTGTGTTGCTTTCTGAAGCCTGACTGATGTTTAGACAGGATGTCATTGTTACATAAAAACACCTTTAACTGTTCACTCACTAAGCGTTCAAGAACCTTAGCCAGAACTGACAATTTAGAGATTGGCCTATAGTTATTTAATAAGGTGGCCTCCCCTCCTTTTAGCAAAGGCAGGACATACGCTGACTTCCACAATTTTGGAATTGTGTTTGAGCTGAGGGAGAGGTTAAAAAGAGTAGTGAGAGGTGGAGCAATAAAATCTGCAGCTATCTTTAAAAAGAAAGGCTCTACGTTGTCCGGGCCGGCCGGTTTCTTAGGATCTAACTTTGTTAAAGCTTCACGAACAACATCAACAGTAAAAGGGGTAAAACTAAAAGGGTTTTCCAACACACGTTTTTGAGAGTCACTTACTGTAGTGTTCACAGAAGCAGAATTAGTGACAGAATCAAATAGAGAACCACAGGACACAAAATGCTCATTAAAACAATTTAGCATAGTAGCCCTGTCCGATATAGAGCCAGATGCTGTGGTAATGCACGGAGGTAGCTCATTACGGATCTCACCGGTGGATAACGATTTAATGGCTTTCCAAAACTTTCCAGGATTATTCAGATTCTTTAGATTCTTTGTGGTTACAGACAGATAATACTTTGATTTAGCACTTTTGACATGAGAAGTGAAGCTATTTCTTAGCTGCCTAAAACGCAGCCATTCTACCTCTGAGCCTGATTGCCTAGCCTTTGCCCAGGCCTTGTTTCTCTCATGAAGGAGACTGGACAGTTCAGCAGAAAACCAAGGATTGTCTCGTCCCTTCACTCTAAATTTACGCAGGGGTGCATGTCTATCAATGATCTCCATAAAACCAAGACAAAAATAAGACCATGCAGTTTCTACATCAGCACACAGATCGATTTTTCCCCAATTAAACCCAAACAGATCATGCACAAAACCCTGCTCCACCAAATGTTTTTTGTCTCTCTTAATGATAATGCGAGGTTTAACCTTTTGGACCTTAGTGTCCCTAATTGTGGCTACAACACAGTGATCACTCAGATCATTCTCAAATACTCCCACAGATGAGTATTTATAGGGAACATTAGTTAAAATGAGATCAATTAGGGAGGATTTATTAGGGGACTTAATGTTAGGGCGAGTAGGACTGTCAACAATCTGTGTAACATTTAAAGAGATACAAAGGTTTTTAAAATCCTCTGACACTGCAGTTAACCAGTCCCAGTTAAAATCTCCAAGTAGCACTATTTCCTTGTAGTCTAGTTGTGATAAAAGATTTGCTAGTGAAGACAAGGAGTCTTTGACAGCTGAGGGGGGTCTGTAACAACTCACTACCATGACCTGTTGCCCCTTTGCCACTTCTATATTTAAGGCTAAAAATTCAAATTGCTTACTGATAGATTTGGAAACTAATGTGGTTACACTGAACTTATTCTTAACATAAATGGCAACGCCACCACCTTTATTAGGCCGGTCGGTACGATACACATTATAACCATTTAAGACAATGTCAGAGGCCACAATAGATTTGTTTAGCCATGTCTCTGATAAAACAATGACGTCAGCGTCAGTCGAGCCCAGATACGGACAGTTTACCTAACAGACTGCGCACATTCAAGTGGATGAGACCCAACCCAGACCTAGCTTTAAAATCAGCAGGAGTAGCGATCTGACTACTACTACTGGGCGGACCAGGGTTAGGTTGTACATTTCCTGACAGTAATAACAACAACAAAACCAGGCATCTTTTCCTCTTAAGCGACACACATACATGTCATCTAATTTAGAAACACCGGAAAAGTCTGCGAGAGTGTGATTAGAGCTTAAGAAGCAGTCCTGAAGAACCATCATCGCAGGAAAACAAAAAAGACAAACATATTTTGTCGAGCAGATTGTCTGTGACAAGGCAACCGGTAATTGTTTGTGCAACACATCCAAACCTTTGCAAGGGATGCCCACTGCGGGTGGCAGAACAGACCTGAATCCAGTAGACTCCTCAGAATGACTAGAGATCTTCTCATAGTCCAAAACAGTTAACAGGCACAGCAGAATCCTGATATGGGCCATTTCCCCAGACCAGCACACAGTATCCGCGATGTTCCTGGAGCAAAATCAGCACAGCAGCAAAGGACAGGCGAAAACAGCAGCGTGGAAGCGCTCCGGTCCCTCCGTGGTATCCCCGGGGTGAAAGCAGGCCTCTGCTGTTGCAGAACCAGGACAGGTGAAAGCAGGCCTCCACTCCGTCTCTCCGCGACGACTCCGGGTTAAAAACCTCTCCAGTGCAGCCGTACTCTACAGGTGGGAGCAGGCCTCCGTAGATCGCAGATCGCAGGCAGCAACAGGTGGAGCCGCTCCGTCTCTTCGCGACGACTCCGGAGGAAAAACACCTCAGTACAGCCGTACTCGACAGGTGGGAGTAGGCCTCCGCAGATCGTAGACAACTAAAACTACTACTTGTATAAGCAGGGATGGCTAAAAGTTTGTAAGCAGGAGAGCTAGATGCTAACAGATACCAGATGCTAACAGGTAGTGCGAGCCTGTAGAAATTGCGACTGCCTCCGAGATATCATCTGCACTAGTGTGTGTGCTATTAGGTGTGTGTGTTTACGCCTGTGTTTCTGTATATATTTAAAAAGGATTGTTGTGAGTCACTTTAATGTTAAGGTCAGGTATGTTTTTGATCTGCAGTGATGGAGACATTACAGTCAGGTGGACCCCCACATGTTCACCTCTTTTCTGGCACTATGCTTAATGATGCACCTTGAAGTTAAAGGTCCCATGTCATGGCCATTTCTACTGATCATATTTCCATTGTTGAGGTCTAGAATAGATTTACATTGATCAATGTTCCAAACTCACATTGGTTTCTTAGACCCTCCCGAAAAACGCGGGCTAAAATCCTTGATTATGCGGTTAAACATGCGGGTTTTATGTGATTTTATGCGGTGAAATTGCGGGAAGTTGCGAAATATGCTAAATATATTTTTTTAAATATTGGGCTGTCTTATTTATTCTCTGCCACTAACGTTAAACCCCTTTACTATTCCATTAAACACATTCAATGTTTATTTATTGTAAAAGCAATTGGGCTATTGTAATCACACACACACACACACACACACACACACACACACACACACACACACACACACACACACACACACACACACACACACACACACACACACACACACACACACACACACACACACACACACACACACACACACACACACACACACACACACACACACACACACACACACACACACACACACACACACACACACACACACACACACGGATAGCAGGGTTGTCCGGCTGGACCAGATCGCGATTCTTGTCCGCAGCAGCAGAAAGCATTTTCGAATGTTTGAATGAATCAAAGTGGGTCGTCACCGTGGATGTTCTCTTATGCTCCAACACAGTTGCACGGGGTGCAGAATAGTTTACCCCCACTTTCGTGCGAGACATCGGGGAACTGCTTTGCCCGGTCTTTAGCAGAAATGTTCGTCGGTAAATGAGATGGATTCGATTTTTTCATCTTGGTGTTTTCTCTCGTGTGAGCTCCACACGTTCACTCTACGGTGTTGTTTACCTTCTGTGATGCGCGAGCTGATGACGTCGCGTCATCATCATCATCACTACTTCACGTCAAGACGAGTTAACTTTTTTTTCCTCAATTTTGTGGAAAAATGCGGGGATTATGCGGCCTTTTCACAATCTGCGCCATTTCGCTGATTATGCGGTAAATTATGCGATCGCATAATCGCGTTTTCCTGGAGGGTCTAGTTTCTCATACAGCATCTCTGTATAGTATGTGTATTCACTCTCGTGCCATAGATAGAGAACATGTTGCGAAACACAATAGCCAGCATGTGTAGTTCTGGGGACAGGGTGGGGGAGGGGGGGACGCGGTGGACCCGTTCAAATCCAGTTTTGGACAGTCTGCCCTGGTTCCATCCCATTTCAAGTGCTGTTCGAGGCTCGGCGTAACCCTCGGAGCACACTCTCCAATCACAGAGCTTGAGGACTATCACGGGGTTTGTCAAACAGAGCACATGGTGTAGTCCCAAACGATAGCTGGGGATTCTGGGTAGTGTAGTGTCTTCTGCAATCCTTTACTCCGAAAAAATATTTGTTTCTCCGAATTGAAGGGAAAAAATACAAAAGCATTGCACACAATTTAAACGAATCAATGTTGTGTAATTAACAAGGATAATCTGGTGTTTTTTAGTCGATGAGTAGTGCAGATATCACTGTAAAATCAATCGACAGTAAGGGGAATACTTACTTCCGGGTGTACAATTCTCCGTTATCCAATGAGAATGGACGCTCACATTGCCTTTAAGGGCAGTCGACACAAACGAATGCCGTGCTTCCATGAGCGTCAAATCCCGCCGCAGATGGGAATACATTGCAATCAGTTGAAAGCTATTTGCGTCCCTTTATGAAGCTGAAGGAGCCTAGGAGCGTCACAACTGCACGCCACGGGACCCTGACCAAACGTCGCTCCTGGACGATTATGGAGTGAGAGTGTGTTGCCTAAACGGCTTGTTGGAGCTCTTGCCCCCCCCCCCTTCCCTGTGAGCCCAGTGGGCTGGAGTTTGTGTGTGTGCTCACACACCGACTCACTGCCTCGCCGAGTCCCGCCGTCTCAGGGAGGAGAAATCGGCGGAGCTGCAGCTGAGAAAAGATTGAGTGTGTGTGTGTGAGGAAGGGTCCATTTGGACCAATCCACAGACTTAACGTAATGGCTCCACGGATTGGACCATTTGGACCAATCGGTCCTTTTGGGTATGGATACGTCACCATACCCAGGAAGAAAATAATGGAAAAAGAGAAATCTCCAACGAGCCGTTCTGGGGCAGCACAGACAGGTCTTCTCTGTGTTAGAGTTTTACTCGCTACAGGGTGCACTTTGAGGGTTTGTGACTCTGCAGACCGTTTACATGCATACAAACCTTCATAACACACAAGGTGACGGGTATACCCGGAAAAGCATGACATGGGACCTTTAACAAATTATGAATAAAACCAACATTGCCTTGGACGATGATAATAATAATTGATTACATAAACAGTATATGCTCTCTGCGTAGCCTCAGGATTACAGACACCTAACTGTTTCCTCAATAATCACTGGCGTTAAAAATAAACACAGCCAGGGAGCCCTCACAGTTAATCCACGCAGAAAAGGTGTTTCATACAATCAGGTTACCGGCATTGGTAAAGGAGTCTATCCCCTCAAACCTTTAAAGCAGGTTTCAACAGGTATCTAGTGATGTTTGGAGTCAGACTCACCTTCAGGAGGTGGAGGGTCCTCAGGTTGAAGCAGCAGTGTTGTAGTTTCCACTTTTCTCTCCTGTAGCTGAACTCAGAGGAAGTTGTTAGTTTGATCTTAAGGTGAATCTGATCGTCTGGGTTTCAGTCCGTTCGTCTCTCCGTAGTGATGAAGAATAACAAACTGTTTCCTGGTTTGACTCTTTATTCAACTTTAACACACAGGTGTGTCTCATTCCACAAACACCAGACACTCCTCATCAGCTGTCAGTAAACTGGTTTAACTTGATTTCACCTCATTTTCATTTTCATTTAATCGTTTATTTGAACAGGGACAATGCACATTGATGAACACTTTAAACAAATAATGCTTGAAATGTAAATATATCTCTCACGGAACTCATACAAATATCCTTCATATGTTCAGTTATAATAAAGCTTTTATTGTCAGGTCCAGAGAGAGAGTCACTTTGTTCTGGTGACTTGGCACATTGGACAGCAATCAAACAGGGCGGTTTTTGGTCGCTTTTATTTTGAAGTCAGTCCTTGGTTGGTTTTACTCGTTTTACCTAAGGTACATTTTGAATCAGGGGCGGATTTAGGATTGTAGGAGATCCGGGGCTTAGCCCAGATGGGGAATGAAATGTGAATGTTGTTGTTGTTGCTCTTTTGGGGGTGCTGTGGGGTAGCTTGACGTTTCATAGAGGGTGCTCAAACATGTAGGGTTTCCCATTAAGGTACCGGGCGCTACAGTGGAATTTTCTACTGCAACACTCCCCACCCAAGTGGATGGCGGACCTAACCTCCTCTAGGGGGGTCCGGGGGCATGCTCCCCCGAGAAGATTTTTTTTTTAAATATTGAAGTTAAAAGCAACAATCTGGTGCACTTTGAGAGCAACATTAAACCTACCTTAATAATACCTTAAAGCAATAGTCAATATTATAGGGAATCATCCTGTAAACTTTCATTGTTATGCGGATGACACTCAACTATATTTATCCATCAAGCCTGATGAAACCAATCACCTAAATAAATTCAAGACTGCCTCAAGGACTTAAAAACGTGGATGACCTTAAACTTTTTGATGTTAAACACGACCAAAACTGAAGTTATTGTACTTGGCCCGAAGAATCTATGAAACAAACTATCTAAAGATATACTAACTATGGATGGCATTAATTTGGCCTCCAGTGAGACTGTAAGGAATCTTGGTGTTATATTTGATCAGGATTTATCCTTTAACGCCCACATAAAATCAATTTCAAGGACCGCCTACTTCCATCTACGTAACATTGCAAAAATCAGGCATATCTTGCCTCAAAACGATGCAGAGAAACTAGTCCATGCATTTGTTACTTCAAGGCTGGATTATTGTAACTCCTTATTATCAGGGTGTACCAAGAAGTCAGTCAAGTGGCTTCAGCTGATTCAAAATGCTGCAGCTCGTGTACTAACCAGAGTTAGGAAAAGGGACCACATTACTCCTGTTCTGGCTGCCTTACACTGGCTCCCTATAGAACACAGGATAGAATTTAAAATTCTTCTTCTCGCCTACAAAGCCCTTAATGGGCAGGCGCCATCTTACCTTAAAGAACTCTTTATACCCTACTGTCCTACTAGGGCATTGCGTTCCAAGAATGCAGGGTTGTTGGTTGTTCCTAGAGTCTCTAAAAGTACAATGGGAGCCAGAGCCTTTTCTTATCAAGCTCCACATTTGTGGAATCAGCTTCCAGTTTGTGTTCGGGCGGCAGACACCCTATCCGTTTTTAAGAGTGCGCTTAAGACCTTCCTTTTTGATAAAGCTTATAGTTAGGGCTGATTAGATTCAGCCCCTAGTTTTGCTGATAGAGGCTTAGTTTGTCGGGGGACATCTTACTTCTTCCTTCTCTCTGTCTATACCTGTGTACTCTCATGTTCCGATTAACCCAGCTTCCCCAAATCTCTTTCATTTTGGTGTCTATATACGCTGGGATCCGGAGTCATGGATGATCCTGCGGTCCTGTGTCCTGCATCGCGAGCCCTGGATCTTGAGTCGTGGCTGTGGTCCTGGATCATAGGTCCTGGATGGATATCCTCGTGGATTCATCTTCCTATTATACACACATGCATTTCCAAACATTTGGACTACCTATGTTGCAAATGTATTATCTTTTCAATTTACACACGGCATCTATTGCACGTCTGTCCGTCCTGGGAGAGGGATCCCTCCTCTGTTGCTCTCCCTGAGGTTTCTCCCATGTTCCCTTTAAACTGTGGGTTTTCTCCGGAAGTTTTTCCTTGTACGATGTGAGGGTCTAAGGACAGAGGGTCTGAGGACAGAGGGTCTAAGGACAGAGGGTGTCGTATTGTCATACTGATATTCTGTACAAACTGTGAAGTCCACTGAGACAAATGTAACATTTGTGATATTGGGCTATATAAATAAACATTGATTGATTGATTGATTGATTGATTGATTGATGTATTGTGATATTAAAAAGGTGTCTGTTATCATCTGGACAACAGTTGGAAACTAGAGAATGAAATTCCTGAAGAAATTGCTAGTGGGAATGCTTTATGCTGAAAAGCTGACGCTGAACTGCTATGCTGAAATGTAATGTGTAAGAAGAAAGTGAAGAATTTAGATTGAAATGATACATGAACACTGGGGGCTTGAATGTGTGATGAGAGAAGAAAAGAAAAAGGCTTTGAAAAGCAGCAGAATATTTGAACTGCAAACCTTCGAACTAACTTGATGGAAAATGATCTGTCGCCATGGCAACGGTATTTGATGACACCCCATAATACGCTTAGATGCGTTGATGGCTGCATCGTTACCAAACCTGTGAAGTTTTGGGCTGTTTGGAGCATTTTCACTGAAGTTATGAGAAAACCGTGTTTCAAGAGTGTGTTTAAAAACACATAAAAAACCTCCATAAACAAAGCCCGACAAAGACCTTAGAAAAACCCTTTTAAAAGTTGTTTTATAGTCACGAAATGAATCTATTGATTCGTGCTCACCAATACGATTTTTGCATTTTTTTCGTGTCACACAGAACGATTTTAAAAGCAACGCAAATAATAACAAATTAGAAGCAAAAAGAGATTAAAAAAAATACAGATTTCAGTATTCTGAGGCTCTGAGCCGTTTCTTTTCCTCGCGGACGGCAAAAAAACTCCGACTTTGCTGCAGGCACGAAAACACATTACCAAAAGAAATACATTGTTTTTAAAATCGTTCTGTGTGACACGAGAAATGGGGAAATCGTGTTGGTGAACACGAATCTATAGATTACATTAATGTCGTGACTATAACACGAAATGCCGTGAGACTGGGTTGGATAGTTTCACTGCATGATGCATAAATAACTAGCGCTTAAACAAGTTGAGATCTTTAAACTACATTTATTTCCAAAAGGCTGCATATACATTTAGCAATTTGTACTGTCCAGAAAACATCCAAAAGGTCTATAATTAGAGAATACCACAAAGCTGCCCAAACAGATGGTCAACAACATTCACCATTTACAGGAGTTAAACAAGGCACCAGAAGAGTGACGTGAGGAAGACGAAGGACAAGCGGAGAGATAAAGAAGAAGAGTGTGGGACCGACCAATCAGGGGACAGGAAGTCATGGACGCCACCTTTTAATCAAACAAGCTCAGTGTTACACTAGAAGCATTACACACAGTGAGAATACGTCCGTACGGTGTTTTAAAAACTGAGTTTCAACACGTTTAATGGGATAAAGTGGAAGTTTTTCACACTCTTTGCAGGAATGAGAAGGAAAGTCACATTTCAGACACAATCACGCTGAGAAAAACAACACCATCTTTAATCTTAGAAAATATAAATATGAGTTGATTAGAAAAGTCAATGTGGACCGATTTGAGATACAGCTACGTGTTAATAACTGCTGCTGAATGCATTGAAACCTTATCGCGGGAACAGATGACAAGCAAACAGTGACAGCGTTAAAGGTCCCATGTCATGCTTCTCTGGTTCTGACCCGTCCCCTTGTGTTCTGTAGCTTCTGCATGTAAACGCTCTGCAGAGTCACTAACCCTCAAAGTACACCCTGTAGGGAGTCACACACACACACACTCGGCGGGACGTAGCGAGGCTCGCTGCTGCGAGGAGCAGGACAGTGTGAGGTGGCTCACTGGTGTGGGGTCTGCGAGACAGCGAGACACCGCGGAACTCAGCCTGAGCACACACACAAACTCCAAGCCAGGCTGCGGGTGTGTGTGTGTGTGTTTCGGGCTGGGTTTCGCTGTGTCTCGCTGTCTTGCAGACGAACACTGGGCTCACAGGGGGGGGGGGGCGGGTAGGTAGGTAGGTAGGTAGGTAGGTAGGAATGTAGGTATGAAGGAAGGTAGGTATGAAGGTAGGTAGGTAGGTAGGAATGTAGGTATGAAGGAAGGTAGGTAGGTAGGAAGGAAGGTAGGTATGAAGGTAGGTAGGTAGATAGGTAGGTAGGAAGGTAGGTAGGTATGAAGGTAGGTATGAAGGTAGGTAGGAAGGTAGGTATGAAGGTAGGTAGGTAGGTAGGAAGGAAGGTAGGTAGGTAGATAGGTAGGTAGGAAGGTAGGTAGGTATGAAGGTAGGTATGAAGGTAGGTAGGAAGGTAGGTATGAAGGTAGGTAGGTAGGTAGGAAGGAAGGTAGGTAGGTAGGTATGAAGGTAGGTAGGTATGAAGGTAGGTATGAAGGTAGGTATGAAGGTAGGTAGGTAGGTAGCTCCAACAAGGCGTGTAGCTCAGAGAGTGAATACACAGACTGTACAGAGATGCTGTTTGAGAAACCAATGTGAGTTTGGAACATTGAACATTGAACATTGAACAATGTAAATCTATTCTAGTAAATCAAATCAAATCAAAAATCAAATCAAGTTTTATTTATAGAGCACATTTATAAACGATGTTTGGGCGAGCCAAAGCGATAATCGATGTTTGGGCGAGCCAAAGCGATGTACATATAATGAAAACAGCCTCCAGTAGAAGTAGACCTCAACGATGGAACTATGATCAGGAGAAATGGCCGTGACACGGGACCTTTAAAATGAATGGGTTCCATCTGCTGTATTTTGTCACATGCTGAAAAACAACAACAAATCTGTGTTCGCCTCCTGCTTTAATGTCAATAAAACACATTTTAGCAGCTAAAACGATAAGAAAGATTCATATAATTAAAGTAGTTATGGACGGATTGATGCCAATTTGGGAAATGCTGTGCCTTCGCTCACGAGTAAAGCCAGGGAGAGCCACTGGACATTTCTCTCATTTCTCTCATTGCCTCCTGCTGACATGCTGCCAGCTGCACTTCAACTGGGCTAACTTTGTATGTGTGGTTACCTGTAGACACGTATCTAGTGTTTTCTTGTTTCAAATAAGTGCAATGCAAACAGAGACAATGCAGACGGTTAAATAAAGGGTTCTGTATTTGATCAGATGCAAGAAAAACACCAAGAATCAGGCGTTGAAAAGCCGTGTTGGTCGACCGTTAGCGTTCCGTGGCGATGATGCCGATAAAGGAGTTCTTCATGCTGGCAGGATGTCATTTAAATAAATACAGCTCTTTGATCTCATCTCCAACAATGCCACTGCTCTCTTTGTTTGTTGCACGAAACAGTATCCAAACTCCCTTTCTTGTGCACATGACCTCTGTCACCCTGAAATGTGTGTGTGTGTGTGAGGGTCTGATATGAGGTCTGTGTGACGCGAGACGTGAGATCAGTGAAGAAACTGGAACACCACATGTGGAAATCTCATTTTCACACAAATATCTTTATTTCACATTAAAACTGGCTTTCAAGATCGATCTGGTGCTTTGTTTCTAAAGTGTGTGTGTGTGTGTGTGTGTGTGTGTGTGTGTGTGTGTGTGTGTGTGGAACCGGCTGCAAATTGAGCTGAAACTCAGAGAGCTGGTTTCTTTAAACAGACTCAAAGCAACTCTAAATGACCTTGAAGTTGTGAATAAATATGTGTGTATTTGTATCTGCATGTGTGCACTAAAAACATAACTGTGTGTATTTGTATGTACCTATATTAGAAGCATGTGCACAAAAAACAGAGTGGAAAACTGAATAAAGGTCCATCTTCTTTTTCCAAACATCATTCCCATCTCTTCGAACACAAATCCAGAAAATGAAGTGAGATGAAAACAGAGAGGAAACATTAGGAATGAAATGGAAAGTCAGATTATAGTCAGACTACTAAAGACTCCTCTGTCCGTCCGATCGGGTCGCAGTGTGTGTCCATCCCCGGCTGTGTGTGAGTGTGTGTGTGTGTGTGTGTGCAGATATAAGGGTCAGTGTGTCAGTCTGTCCTCACACACCCCCCCCCCCTCAGAGGTTCTGTGGATCTGTCCGATCTCCTCCAGAGCCGCTGCCAGCGAGGAGAGGTGGGCGGAGTCCTGGTGCCGAGCCTCCCACAGACTGAGGATCACCGCCGAGGGACTCGAGTGCTGAGAGAAGAAGCCCAGGTTCCTGACGGGGGGCGAGACAGGAAGTTAGAACAGGAAGTAACCAGTGAACACTGAGGATTATTAAAGCCTCCAGGAAGTGCGCCGGAAGTGTTCATAGTGGATGTCACTGCCCGATCTGCAGTGCGCATGTGCGAGATGGTCCGCCATATTGGACAACTCTGTACGGCAACCCAACTAGGACACTTGACACAGTGGCTTTTGGCAAAGCACAAAAAGAACACTCAAAAAAGCGAGAGAGATGAGTTATTGTTATTACAACGTGACTTCACTATTATTTAACAACTCTTTGCCATACATGTTTGCATACATTCACAGTAAATATGTATTCAGTATGATAGCTGTCAAACAGAAGTTAAATCCATTTCTCACTTATTCTGACAATGTACTTAACCCCAAATAAAAGAACTAGCTAGGGCTGTCAAACGATTACAATTTTTAATCAGATTAATCACAGCTTAAAAATTAATTAATCAGATTAATCACCATTCGAACTATGTCCAAAATATGCCATTTCTTTATGTATATTGTGGGAATGGAAAGATAAATGAAAGAAGGCGGATATATCCATTTAACACAGTATCTATGTTTATTATAACATTGTTCTGTGTGTCAAAATGAAAGACAACCCACACACCTATCAATCATCAAACCATGGGGTCTTAATTCATTACGTGTTGATTTCTATCAACGGGGGAGTACTTCAGGAAAGTCGACAGGGGGGGGCTAGTAGAGTACTTCGTGACCACAGAGTGTGAACGTTGTGATCAGCTGTTTTAGCGCAGTGCTCCAGTGAAGGGGGGGGGGGGGGGGGGGGGGGGGGGGAGAGTCTCCCTCCGCAGCCGGTTGGCGTAGTTTTGGCACAATGCCGTTGTACAGACCGACGTTAACAGCAGCCCTGTCTGTGCACACGGAGACCGACTCTGTCGTCCGGTGATCTAACCGCCTTCTGGAAAAGCTTCACAAGTACGTCGGTACGCAAATGCGCTTTGTGACACAAGTTTCAGATTACGCACATAACCTGCGTACCAGTTATGTGCACCCCTGTACTACAGCAAAAGTATTCTCCGTCGGGACTTCCTGCAACAACACCGACATTATCAAAGATGTTCTATTGAGAAGACGATCACTACGTGACAAAAGTTTTCAAAACCGTTTCTGGTCTTCGGTATTTCCAGACAAGTGGCTTCTGAAATCAATCTGACTAACTGCTGTCTGTGCAATTTACTCTGCGCGAGTTGGCGGACTTTATTTAGCTTACTTTAACATCATTTTTCATGGTGGGGCTAAGCCATTTCTCGGTATGGGTGTAGCCTACCCCAGCCATACCCTGGCGCTGCCACTGGTGGCACGTATGGGGCGGGCCATTCTGCACATGCGTTAAATGCGTTAAATATTTTAACGCAATTAATTCAAAAAATTAATTACCGCCGTTAACGCGATAATTTTGACAGCATTAAAAAGAGTTATTAAATAATAGTGAAGTCACGTTGTAATAACAATAACTCATCTCTCTCTCGTTTTATTTTTCTGCTTTGCCAAAAGCCACTGTGTCAAGTGTCCTATTAGAGTTGCCGTATGTAGTTGTCCAATATGGCGGACCATCTCGCACATGCGCGATCGGGCAGGGGGGCAGATCGGGTAGTGACAGTGGCCAAACCACGCCCCGTAAAACTCTGAAAAGTTTTGTGAAGCCGCCATTGTATTTGCTGGCATTAGCATTATTAGCATTAGCATTAGCCCCACGCACCAACGCAGAGAGACTAACTTATGGCAACACAAAAGAAGACATGGGAGCGGTGGAGATGAGGAGGTGTCGGCGTTCTGGCGATTTACTCTGAAGGCTTCAGTAGAAGCTGCTGGGAGTCCCAGCAGCTTCTACTGAAGCCTTCCCCAACTCCGGGGACTTCCGGCCGGGGACTCCGGGTGGCAGTATACGCCGTGAAGTGGTTTGCGGCCTGCCAGTAAACCCAAAGCAGAAGAAGAAGAAGTGACGTCGCGGCTTCATTTGCGTAATCTTCCCTCAGGGACTTATTCCGGTATGAACGCCCCTGGGGGCACTAAGTGCTGGCCACTAAGTGCTGGCCACTAAGTGCTGGCCACTAAGTGCTGGGCACTAAGTGCTGGCCACTAAGTGCTGGCCACTAAGTGCTGGGCACTAAGTGCTGGGCACTAAGTGCAGCAAAGTCTTGGTGTGAAAGCAGCTAATGACTTACATTGGGAAAGAGACGTCTTTAAATGAGTGGATATTCAGCATCGGTTTTATTTCAAAGTAGGTTTCTACATATGAGGAATTTGCTTTGGTGTAAATGGTGCGACAATTATAATTTAGAAACACATTCAAAATAAAGACAATATAACACAAAATATAATTATGTGAGACACTGAGTAGTCAAATAGAATAAAATATGACAAATACTTAACGTATATCACGCTTACAATATCTTGTCTTTTTAAAACTGTAAATCCTGCACATTTATGCTCCACACTTCCTCATTTTAAATCTGCATAGCTCTCCACTTTAAATGTACTATAAGTCATATTTTATAATATCTTACTGCACTCATTCTGCATATAGTTCGAATAGTTCTAAGTTCCTTTGAGTATGAAGTGTCATTTTAATACACAGAAATCAATGCCATTAGTTCTCAAACCTGCAAAGATTAAAAGGCTTTATTGTCATTTGCACAACAGCTAAGGTGTTGTTCAGGGACGTGCACAGACATTTCGGGGGGCGGGTGCTCAAGTGAGAAAAAGGGCACCCCTTATCATTTATTTAAAAAAAATCTAAAACAAAAAGTTAAATATAGTTGCACATCTCTGACTTACTGACCAATATATTTGAATACCCTCACACTCAATCACACAATCAGCTAACACAGAGACAATGGTCTTCTTTAGTATTCACTACGCACAAGAGCAGACAACAAACTAGTACAATGAATAGTTATTAAATGAGCAGCCAACAATCAAAATGATGGAGTTACTGTTTAAGGACATTACAGGCAAAAAGATCGTTTTTTCATGTACTTGTTATTTTGGTCTATTTTGCTTCCATGTTTTCTTTCACTCTAATCGAAAGCAAACTTCCAAGAAACACATAAATGGTGTTCGTTTTACCACGTCTGAATTCATCTATAGATTTAAAGCTAATCTGCATTCAAACATAACATTTCAGGGCAAATACTGACTTGACGTAAGTAACTATCTGGGGAAGTTGTGAGATGATATGTTTTTTGGTTTGATCCTTTTCACCTGCAATGCCTTGGTGACTGCATGCAAATTAGCGCATTTTAATTAGGCCTAGTTAACGCCTAATTTACATATATCAATGTGGTGATTGTGATGACGTTATTAGATACACATTTTACTGTATTCACTTTAAGTGTCTCCCCTTAAGTAGGCCTACAGTACATTAGCCTGTATGCCCATGATAAATTGCCTTAGCTAAACCTTGAGCTAACTTGTCCATTAGCTAGTAGCCTACCTTAGTAACTATATGTGTTATTGTCTTTTAGCTAATTCGCTGTAAACTTGATCTCCACTCACTTTCAAACAAGCCAAGAAAAGCTGGCATAACATGGGACAGTAAAGTGGGAGGTGCTGCTACCTGTCTGTCTGAAGGGACAGTAAGGTGGGAGGTGCTGCTACCTGTCTGTCTGAAGGGACAGTAAGGTGGGAGGTGCTGCTGTCTGTCTGTCTGAAGGGACTGTAAGGTGGGAGGTGCTGCTACCTGTCTGTCTGAAGGGACAGTAAGGTGGGAGGTGCTGCTACCTGTCTGTCTGAAGGGACAGTAAGGTGGGAGGTGCTGCTACCTGTCTGTCTGAAGGGACAGTAAAGTGGGAGGTGCTGCTACCTGTCTGTCTGAAGGGACTGTAAGGTGGGAGGTGCTGCTACCTGTCTGTCTGAAGGGACAGTAAAGTGGGAGGTGCTGCTACCTGTCTGTCTGAAGGGACTGTAAGGTGGGAGGTGCTGCTACCTGTCTGTCTGAAGGGACAGTAAAGTGGGAGGTGCTGCTACCTGTCTGTCTGAAGGGACAATAAAGTGGGAGGTGCTGCTACCTGTCTGTCTGAAGGGACAGTAAAGTGGGAGGTGCTGCTACCTGTCTGTCTGAAGGGACTGTAAGGTGGGAGGTGCTGCTACCTGTCTGTCTGAAGGGACAGTAAGGTGGGAGGTGCTGCTGTCTGTCTGTCTGAAGGGACAGTAAGGTGGGAGGTGCTGCTACCTGTCTGTCTGAAGGGACAGTAAGGTGGGAGGTGCTGCTACCTGTCTGTCTGAAGGGACAGTAAGTGGGAGGTGCTGCTACCTGTCTGTCTGAAGGGACTGTAAGGTGGGAGGTGCTGCTACCTGTCTGTCTGAAGGGACAGTAAGTGGGAGGTGCTGCTCTGTCTGTCTGAAGGACTGTAAGGTGGGAGGTGCTGCTACCTGTCTGTCTGAAGGGACAGTAAGGTGGGAGGTGCTGCTACCTGTCTGTCTGAAGGGACAGTAAGTGGGAGGTGCTGCTACCTGTCTGTCTGAAGGACAGTAAGGTGGGAGGTGCTGCTACCTGTCTGTCTGAAGGGACAGTAAGGTGGGAGGTGCTGCTACCTGTCTGTCTGAAGGGACAGTAAGGTGGGAGGTGCTGCTACCTGTCTGTCTGAAGGGACAGTAAAGTGGGAGGTGCTGCTACCTGTCTGTCTGAAGGGACAGTAAGGTGGAGGTGCTGCTACCTGTCTGTCTGAAGGGACAAGTAAAGTGGGAGGTGCTGCTACCTGTCTGTCTGAAGGGACAGTAAGGTGGGAGGTGCTGCTACCTGTCTGTCTGAAGGGACAGTAAAGTGGGAGGTGCTGCTACCTGTCTGTCTGAAGGGACAGTAAAGGTGGGAGGTGCTGCTACCTGTCTGTCTGAAGGGACAGTAAAGTGGGAGGTGCTGCTACCTGTCTGTCTGAAGGGACATGTAAAGTGGGAGGTGCTGCTACCTGTCTGTCTGAAGGGACCGTAAGGTGGGAGGTGCTGCTGTCCTGTCTGTCTGAAGGGACAGTAAGTGGGAGGTGCTGCTACCTGTCTGTCTGAAGGGACTGTAAGGTGGGAGGTGCTGCTACCTGTCTGTCTGAAGGGACAGTAAGGTGGGAGGTGCTGCTACTGTCTGTCTGAAGGGACAGTAAGGTGGGAGGTGCTGCTACCTGTCTGTCTGAAGGGACAGTAAGGTGGGCGGTGCTGCTACCTGTCTGTCTGAAGGGACAGTAAGGTGGGAGGTGCTGCTGCCTGTCTGTCTGAAGGGACAGTAAGGTGGGAGGTGCTGCTACTGTCTGTCTGAAGGGACAGTAAGGTGGGAGGTGCTGCTACCTGTCTGTCTGAAGGGACAGTAAGGTGGGAGGTGCTGCTACCTGTCTGTCTGAAGGGACAGTAAGGTGGGAGGTGCTGCTACCTGTCTGTCTGAAGGGACAGTAAGTGGGAGGTGCTGCTACTGTCTGTCTGAAGGGACAGTAAAGTGGGAGGTGCTGCTACCTGTCTGTCTGAAGGGACAGTAAGGTGGGAGTGCTGCTACCTGTCTGTCTGAAGGGACAGTAAAGTGGGAGGTGCTGCTACCTGTCTGTCTGAAGGGACAGTAAAGTGGGAGGTGCTGCTACCTGTCTGTCTGAAGGGACAGTAAGTGGGAGGTGCTGCTACCTGTCTGTCTGAAGGGACAGTAAGGTGGGAGGTGCTGCTACCTGTCTGTCTGAAGGGACAGTAAAGTGGGAGGTGCTGCTACCTGTCTGTCTGAAGGGACAGTAAGGTGGGAGGTGCTGCTACCTGTCTGTCTGAAGGGACTGTAAGGTGGGAGGTGCTGCTACCTGTCTGTCTGAAGGGACAGTAAGGTGGGAGGTGCTGCTACCTGTCTGTCTGAAGGGACTGTAAGGTGGGAGGTGCTGCTACCTGTCTGTCTGAAGGGACAGTAAGTGGGAGGTGCTGCTACCTGTCTGTCTGAAGGGACAGTAAAGTGGAGGTGCTGCTACCTGTCTGTCTGGTGACAGTAAGGTGGGAGGTGCTGCTACCTGTCTGTCTGAAGGGACTGTAAAGTGGGAGGTGCTGCTACCTGTCTGTCTGAAGGGACAGTAAAGTGGGAGGTGCTGCTACCTGTCTGTCTGAAGGGACTGTAAAGTGGGAGGTGCTGCTACCTGTCTGTCTGAAGGGACTGTAAAGTGGGAGGTGCTGCTACCTGTCTGTCTGAAGGGACAGTAAGTGGGAGGTGCTGCTACCTGTCTGTCTGAAGGGACAGTAAGGTGGGAGGTGCTGCTACCTGTCTGTCTGAAGGGACAGTAAGTGGGAGGTGCTGCTACCTGTCTGTCTGAAGGGACAGTAAGGTGGGAGGTGCTGCTACCTGTCTGTCTGAAGGGACTGCCGATGTCTGCACGGCTGTGCAGGAGACGTGGAGGGAGGGAGGGTTGAGAGGGCATCGGAACTTCACAGTCTAATCTTCCGACCTGATATTTTAATTTTGTATTCAATCAAAAAAAAAATTGGAAAGGGAAACTGTGCGCAAACAGCTGTAGATATTCATTTATAGGCACTTTCTCTGGAGGAAGAAAAAGGCCAAGCCCACTTTGATGTCTATGTGTGCTCGTGCCTGGTGTTGTTGTAATAACAATCTTAAGTCCCAGGTTCAAGACATGAAGTCATACAAAACTAAGACATAATGGTGCAAGTATAAACCCTTCACTTGCATATTATAATAACGCTTATTACAATTTCTGTCCGTAACTGAGAATGAATGAGACTCTAATTGTAACAGAACATCTGCTGCTTCCAGCTGAGAGCAAAACAAGAGGCACCACCTTTTTGAGAATATCAGAAATATGGAGAATAAATTACCGTCACACGTGAAGAGCAATTACTGCGGTGTGGAAAGCAGTGTGTGTGATATCTGTGTGTGATATCTGTGTGTGATATCTGTGTGTTTCTGAAGCATGCAGCAGAGCAGAGCGTCCAGCAGGGGGCAGTGTCTCTCTGCGAGGAACAGGAAGCCACATGGAGGGACTAACAACAACAACAACAGATAGCGACACACAACTCAGCGATTATAAACTAAATAAAATCTGATTCTAATAATGATAACAACCTCCCAGAGGACACACACACCGTGCACGCTCCCAGAGGACACACACATCGTGCACGCTCCCAGAGGACACACACACATAGTGCATGCTCCCAGAGGACACACACACTGTGCACGCTCCCAGAGGACACACACACATCGTGCACGCTCCCAGAGGACACACACACACACATAGTGCATGCTCCCAGAGGACACACACACTGTGCACGCTCCCAGAGGACACACACACACTGTGATGTCTATGTCTATGTCTGTGAGCGTGCACGCTCCCACACACACAGGGTGTTACTGACCTCTGGAGCTGCAGCTTCTCAGCGAGCAGCCTCCAGTCCTCGGCCGTGTCGAAGGTGCTGCAGATCCTCTGTTGGATGGAGGGGGGGATGCTGAAGGCCCCGGGGCCCGAGAGAGAGTCCGTCTGCAGGGGGGAGGGGGGGGGGTCCTTCATCATCTGCAGGGACACAGCAGGGGGTCAGACACCAGTTACTGACGCTGATCTGTGTTTAGTTATTTCACAGATCAGGTAGGTAGGTAGGTATGAAGGTAGGTAGGTAGGTAGGTATGAAGGTAGGTAGGTAGGTAGGTAGGTAGGTAGGTAGGTAGGTAGGTAGGTAGGTAGGTAGGTAGGTAGGTAGGTAGGTAGGTAGGTCGGAAGGTAGGTCGGAAGGTAGGTAGGTAGGTAGGTAGGTAGGTAGGTAGGTAGGTAGGTAGGTAGGTAGGTAGGTAGGTAGGTAGGTAGGTAGGTCGGAAGGTAGGTAGGTAGGTAGGAAGGAAGGTAGGTAGGAAGGTAGGTAGGTAGGTAGGTAGGTAGGAAGGATGGTAGGTAGGTAGGTAGGTAGGTAGGTAGGTAGGTAGGTAGGAAGGAAGGAAGGTAGGTAGGAAGGTAGGTAGGTAGGTAGGTAGGTAGGTAGGTAGGTAGGTAGGTAGGTAGGTAGGTAGGTAGGTAGGTAGGTAGGTAGGTAGGTAGGTAGGTAGGTAGGTAGGTAGGTAGGTAGGAAGGTAAGAAGGTAGGTAGGTAGGTAGGTAGGTAGGTAGGTAGGTAGGTAGGTAGGTAGGAAGGTAGGAAGGTAAATACCGGCACACTGACAGGTTAATTGAGTTTGGTCTCAAATGTCAAATTGGATGAAAGTAAAAGAGAAAGTCAGAGTTAGTTTTCCATCGTTTGTGTCCTCTTCTTTTAACGGCACCAAACTGGAGAATTACTGCCTTTTCTCAGTGAAACACCTCCTAAAGTTTAAATAACAGAAACCCTGGTACATTTTTCTCGTGCCAAGTCTACTGGAAAATCGGTTAAAATGTATGCTGTGAAAGAAACGTATCGACTCGTGTTGGTGTAAAAGCAAACTGCTGTGCTGGTGCTTTATCTGAATATTGATCCAATATACTGAGACCCACAATGTAACACACACACACACCACACACACACACACACACACACACACACACACACACACACACACACACCACACACACACACCCACACACACACACACACACACACACACACACACACACACACATTATACTCCTGTCTGTTTACTGTATTTGTGTGTGTGTGTGTGTGTGTGTGTGTGTGTGTGTGTGTGTGTGTGTGTGTGTGTGTGTGTGTGTGTGTGTGTGTGTGTGTGTGTGTGTGTGTGTGTGTGTGTGTGTGTGTGTGTGTGTTTGGTGGAGATTTTAAGGGTGATCTGAATTCCACTCACAGCTCCTTTAAACGTTGTATTTCCTGTAGACTCCGTAGAGCTGTCTCTGCAGGAAGGTTAAATAAAGCTTTATTGAAACCTCTCACCTGGGTCACGGCGGTGTAGACCTGCAGGATCTGCTCGTGACCTTTGACCTGTCGCACGCTGATCTTGCAGGAGAGCTGCGAGGTGTTGGGGGAGAATCTCTGCAGACTGAAGGCACAGTGCTGCCGGCTGCTGAACCACACCGAGCGGAACGAGAACTCCTGCAGCAACAACAACAACAACAACAACAACTATACATGATACACAGAGAGGGCAAAAGTACACACATCCTTTACTCAAGTAGAAGTACAGATACTCATGTTTAAAAATACTCTGGTGAAAGTAGAAGTACTGACTAAACTTCTTTACTCAAGTAAAAGTAAAGAGGCTTTGAAGTGTCCTTCAGTAAAAAGTACCCATAACTAGCAGCTGTTTTAAAGAGTACCTGACCTCCCTTTATATTAATAGAACAATAATGTCATTGTTAGCTAATGAATGTTTCCATGCTGAACAACGGCAACATGACAACGTTTCCATTGGTCCCTCTTCTTTAAGCCCGCGTCACACTGTCCCGAAAGTGACACCAGATGGATAAACGATAAATGAAATGTTCAAATTCGGCTCTGATCGGAACAACATCGGGCCATTCGTGAGGCATCTTAAGCCATCGTATGACCGCTGGGTTTCTCAGGCTCCGGCAGCAACTTCTTGAGCGGTGGAAAAATCTATGGTATGCCAAGAAATTGCCGAAAGACCTTGCGAAGGTTCATTTCCGTATTGAATTCGTGTGTCCATTTTGCCCTTCGTAAGGCCATCGTGAGGGCATCTTGTCAAATCGTAAGGAAACAAGAAGCTGCCCGATTGTCTTAGGAAGGCAACTCGCAATGCCGTCATGTAGCTATCGTATTATAGTACGATGACATCGAGATGGGACCACGGTGTCGGCGAAGACAGCCGAATTTGCGTAGCTCAAGCGTTTCCCATGTGTCATGGTAACGTGGACAAGGCCAGCCCCAGAGCATCTTCCTCTGTCAGTCCGGAGCAACTGTACAGAGCAGAGGCGTGTGTAACTCCCAAAGCTTCAATCACAATTCAGTTCCTGCTGAATGGCATACTTTGATGATGAGACATGACAACCAGGGAAAAGAAGGCAGCAGCATTGCTTCTTTTGATGCACCTCAGAGAACATGATGAGCAACTCTTACAGGCCCAGCACCTCCTCTTACAGGTCAACATGGTCTTACTTCACTTTCACACACAGAATCCTAAACTACTCTAAACACTAACTAAGCTACTCTAGACACTACCAATCACACCAGTTTAACCACAGTTCAACAGAATTTGCTAAGTAGCGAGAGGCGTCTGTCCACATGTCAGAGCCTCCAGAGTGATAATTGTCCCCAGGCTTTGTAGTCATCTCCAGCAGGTGTGCGCCCATACTTGCCAACCTTCCCGATTTTTGCGGGAGACTCCCGATTTCATTGCCCTCTCCCGGTTTCCTCCCGGGGTCATATTTCTCCCGCATTTCTCCCGATTTCTGACAAAATCAGATTTACTCACGACTGTTTCCACTCGGACTTCAATACAGCTACACCATTGTTTGGTTTCCATGGTAGCGCGTCTCATTAGTAGCGCGCGCAACTGAAAGTCTGAGAGGGTGAGGAAGATAGTCACAGAAAACAGAACAAGAATCGACAACTCTCCTCTGCTCACTCCTTTCCTGCCCACACATATGCTCCATCAAGGATGGTGCTACAGGCCGCAAGACAGTGCACTTACAACTACAATAAGCATGTTTCTGTTAATCTAATACAGCTCCGGCGATCCCTGCTCCCGATTTCTGAGGTCTCAAGGTTGGCAAGTATGCTTACAGGCCCAGCACCTCCTCTTACAGGTAAACATTGGTCTTACTTCACTTTGTCATTTATTGCTATTTGTGACCTCCTCTATCGAAATCAGTAGCAGTGAGGACACCTGTATTAACCTGTTGAGCCCTGAGCCTGTTGTTCAGGTCTCAGGCTCGAAAATGACATTCCCAGAACAATTGACTAAAAGGGGTACATTAATCATATTTTTTCTCAAAGCAATGATAAACCTGTGAGTTGGATGTCGAAAATTCAGAATCAACATAGATTTTTTTTATTTTAAAGTAAATTCAGATTGAAAATAGTAAAAAAATGTTAATAAATACATTATAGTGTCCGTCCAAAAAAAAAAAATTACTAAATAGTGAAAACTAACCTTGAATGATGGGATGGTAGACTAAAAGCTTTAGGAATCCAAACTATAACATATAATAAGTACCCTGTATCAAGATTGATGCCAAACAAGAGACATTTTACCTTTTTAGAGAGGTTTAGAAAAAAAAAACACTTCTGGGGTCATTTGGGTGGATTTGCCGTATCTCTGGCCCCCCTCGTTCGATGTTGATGATTGACATCTCTGTTTAACCGTCAGAGCCAATAGGATCGAGGGGAAGTTCCTAGAATCCATCTAAAAATTACCCATTGGTGAATGAGTGCTGCGCAGCCAGAATGCCCAAAACAGGAAGCTGTCATACACTCTGGTGGCTATCATTAGCAGCTAATATGAAAACTCAGTTTTTGAAATAAAAATTGAATTATGGATTATCAGTAATTATATTATGAGTAAATGACACAGACACATTGGATTAACCTATGGATTAACCTTCAGCAGCGTTTTTGTCGTTTTAATGCCATTGAACACGACTTTTGATCAGAATAACAGCAAAGGTAAGAGATGTCCCGTGAATGCTCCGTAAAGCTACGTGTTGTGATACCTGTGTATTTGCTTCCCCTGTCGCTTTAGTTTAGCGGTGGTGAGTGAAGTCATGTGTCCGTGCTGTAGGTCCTTTATAGCCCAACATTAGCCTCCTTTAGCTTAGCGGTGGTGACGTGAAGTCATGTGACCGTGCTGTAGGTCCTTTATAGCCCAACATTAGCCACCTTTAGCTTAGCGGTGGTGACGTGAAGTCATGTGACCGTGCTGTAGTTCCTTTATAGCCCAACATTAGCCTCCTTTAGCTTAGCGGTGGTGACATGAAGTCATGTGACCGTGCTGTAGTTCCTTTATAGCCCAACATTAGCCGCCTTTAGCTTAGCGGTGGTGAAGTGAAGTCATGTGACCGTGCTGTAGTTCCTTTATAGCCCAACATTAGCCTCCTCTAGCTTAGCGGTGGTGACATGAAGTCATGTGACCGTGCTGTAGTTCCTTTATAGCCCAACATTAGCCGCCTTAGCTTAGCGGTGGTGACATGAAGTCATGTGACCGTGCTGTAGTTCCTTTATAGCCCAACATTAGCCTCCTTTAGCTTAGCGGTGGTGACGTGAAGTCATGTGACCGTGCTGTAGTTCCTTTATAGCCCAACATTAGCCTCCTTTAGCTTAGCGGTGGTGACGTGAAGTCATGTGACCGTGCTGTAGTTCCTTTATAGCCCAACATTAGCCTCCTTTAGCTTAGCGGTGGTGACGTGAAGTCATGTGACCGTGCTGTAGTTCCTTTATAGCCCAACATTAGCCGCCTTTAGCTTAGCGGTGGTGACGTGAAGTCATGTGACCGTGCTGTAGTTCCTTTACAGCCTAACATTAGCTTCTTACCTCAGAAATCATAAAGTGGTGTTAATATGTGGAGATTATCCTGCTGAACTAAACGTGTAAGAATCATAAACGTTGAGATTATTTTCTGCAATAATCCAAAATCAAATGGAGGAATCCGATTGGACCAGGGAGATGCTGCCTTCAGGGTCGGCCTATCTGGAAATAACTATTGTTAAATAAAAGAAAGGAGAGTCCAATTATAAACTCCTCCTCTGTTCAGTGAGTGTTAGAGGGAGCAGCTCTGGGGCAGAGTTCTGTGAGAGAGAGATATATGCAGAAACAGCTTTGATGCTTCATTAATGTCTGCGAGGAATCGTCCTTGACCTGTGCTGGAAAATGTCTCCGGCGTATTAAAAGTGACCTGTGATGGAGCGTGCATTTAAACCCCCCCCCCCGGTGTGTCTTTGATCTGCAGCCTGGTGTAGATAATGGAGTTGGGGGGGAGTCCTTAGCAATAAGAGCTGACTTGATGTATGGCTCGACGCTCGGCTATTATTCTACACCTGCTCCACGAAGCTGCCTGCCATCAATAAGGCTGTGGATTCAAGCCAAGAGGGGGGCTTTGGAACTGAGCTGCATTCAGGTCTTTAAGCGTACAGTAGCTGTGTGCGTCACTCTTTAATGTCCCCTGGTCTCCAGCTGTGTGCGTCACTCTTTAGTGTCCCCTGGTCTCCCAGCTGTGTGCGTCACTCTTTAGTTTCCCCTGGTCTCCCATCTGTGTGCGTCACTCTTTAGTGTCCCCTGGTCTCCAGCTGTGTGCGTCACTCTTTAGTGTCCCCTGGTCTCCCAGCTGTGTGCGTCACTCTTTAGTGTCCTCTGGTCTCCCAGCTGTGTGCGTCACTCTTTAGTGTCCCCTGGTCTCCCAGCTGTGTGCATCACTCTTTAGTGTCCCCTGGTCTCCCAGCTATGTGCGTCACTCTTTAGTGTCCCATGGTCTCCCAGCTGTGTGCGTCACTCTTTAGTGTCCCCTGGTCTCCCAGCTGTGTGCGTCACTCTTTAGTGTCCCCTGGTCTCCCAGCTGTGTGTGTCACTCTTTAGTGTCCCCTGGTCTCCGTTGTGTTTTGAGCTTCTTCAGCGTTTGGTTCTGCAGCTTTTAGTAACGCTGCCATGTCTCCTCAAGTTGCTGAATGTTCTCTAAACGCTGCATGTGTTGTCAAGTTGCTGAAGATGTTTCTTCATGTGGAACCTTTGGGTTCTTATATCTGCATCCTTTCTGAAGCTGCAGCGTGTTTCTCCTGATGGAAATGTTTCATTCTTCACTCTCACATCTTGTTCTTGCAGTGCTTACCTGACAGGTGGTGAAGGGTTTGATGCTCCACAGGAACTGAGGAACATCCTGGATGGACACCTGGAGGCTGAAGGTGTTCGCCAGGAAAGGCAACGTCTTGGGCTCCTCGAGGAGCTGCCCCCCCCGACTCCTCTCCGCCGACACCACTCCCTGAAGGGGGAGGGAGGAGAGGAAACAAGGAGGGAGAGGAAGGGAAGGAAACAAGGAAGGAGAGGAAGGGGATAAGAGTCAGAGAGGATGAAAAATGTTTAAAAAAAATTGTGCAAATAAAATAGAATACGATCAATTTTAATGAAATAGTGCAGGCTATGTTGCTAGACTAGTCTTCATGTCAGAAAATAAATAAATAATAAGCTCAATGATGCAGAGGATGTTGAAAGTGACCAAGTACATGGTCCTATGTAAATAGAATAAAAGATAAAAGAACAGTTAAATATCGTATCGTGAAATACTATTAAATACTGTTTAACCAGTTATAACTATGAATTATCTATGGATTTGAGGCTTTGCAGACCATTTACATGCACTAAAACCTATAGAACAAATTGACGCACATCAAAATCCATCTGCCCGCAGCCCGTCATTTTGCGTGAAAAGTTAGCATTGCGCTAGTATTAGCATTTATTTATTGAAAAATGTAGAAAAGATAAGCAAGAACCTACCTACCTACCTACCTACCTGAAAAGATTCAGTTTTGATTAAAAGCCAAAAGTACAAGCCTTTCTATGTTTACACTCAATTTTATTAAATGGAAAACCAATCACCTAGCTTTAAATCTAATTGCACGACTACATTTGGTTGAATGATTCATTTTTTGGATTACAGCCTTGGTTCTGATGGCATTTTTAAGAGTATCTCAGAATATCTGTCTTGACAAAAGCTGCTCAATTTGGATGCCTCTGCAATAATGGCATTCTGTTTACTTCCATTTACAATCTGCCTTTGTCTGTTCTCTCCAGTTTTGCATCAGTGACGTGTGCAGAGCCACGAGGGGATCACAGTATTCAGAGCCATCTGTCTCCAAACTGAGGCAAAACACACTCAGACGTGAAGTTGGAAAACTACAATCGATGCCCAAAGACATACATTCACTCCAAACTCCAGCGTTTCTACATTATCAACATTTAATGAATCACTAAAAGAAAATGTGAATTTATAACGGGGAAAAACGCTCCTACCACATTTTCTTGTAGTTGTATTTGCATTTTCCCATACCTCATGTGGCTATAGCTGTTAGCATGTGAGCTACAAGCTGTATATTTTAGATTCCCCATATAGCCTAGCATGTAGCTAACTATGATTTATGATGATGTGAAAAACTGCAGCTAATGTAGAAGGTCTTAAAGCTGCATTCTCTCTAATATCCAGCAGGGGGCAACATTTTGTCAGATTATATAGAAGTCTATGAAAAAACGATCCTACTACTCACTTGATTTATTACCTCGGTAAACATTCTCCTGACGAGTTCATGGTCTTAATCTTTAGCTTCAAGTCTTCTTCAACACAACATGATGATCATTTATTGAATTATGGTCCCATTTTGAGTGAAATAGACGATGAAGCAGAGTATGCTAAGTGCTAACGGTAGCGACCTGTCTAACTGCCATTGACATTACATGTTACTTGTTAGACGCTTTTATCCAAAGCGACTTACATACTCAATACTGTGGGCAATCCCCACAGGAGCACTTTGGGGTGAAGTGTCTCAGGGACACAACGACATGCTGACTGCAGTGGGGTTTGAACCTGGGCCCCCCTGATCCCAACACCAACGCACAAGTTCACTGCACCACACGCCTCCCTATGCCATGTCACTACCACACTGTTGTCTTTGTATATCTCTCACAACTTAAACCCAAATGCTGAATTTGGAAGCTGTATTCTACAAACAATGGATAATATAATGGTGACTATACTTTCATTACTTACATAGAGTCTATGGTTGTTGGTTTTAACATATTCACAGCTACCATGATTAAAGTTTTCTGTCGCCTGTGAATTATGTTTTTAGATGCAATGTCAAACATCCAGAAAAGTTCAATAAAAAAATGTGAGGTGTTGGACTTCAGGTAATTGTCAAAACATTTGTTCCCAAGGCTAAATGTTTAAGGCTAAAGGCTAAATGTTTAAGGCTAAAGGCTAAATGTTTAAGGCTAAAGGCTAAATGTTTAAGGCTAAATGTTTAAGGCTAAAGGCTAAATGTTTAAGGCTACAGGCTAAAGGTTTAAGGCTAAAGGCTAAATGTTTAAGGCTAAATGTTTAAGGCTAAATGCTAAATGTTTAAGGCTAAAGGCTAAATGTTTAAGGCTAAAGGCTAAATGTTTAAGGCTAAAGGCTAAAGGCTAAATGTTTAAGGCTAAAGGCTAAATGTTTAAGGCTAAATGTTTAAGGCTAAATGTTTAAGGCTAAAGGCTAAAGGCTAAATGTTTAAGGCTAAAGGCTAAATGTTTAAGGCTAAATGTTTAAGGCTAAAGGCTACAGGCTAAAGGTTTAAGGCTAAATGTTTAAGGCTAAAGGCTACAGGCTAAAGGTTTAAGGCTAAATGTTTAAGGCTAAAGGCTAAATGTTTAAGGCTAAAGGCTAAAGGCTAAATGTTTAAGGCTAAAGGCTACAGGCTAAAGGCTAAAGGCTAAATGTTTAAGGCTAAAGGCTACAGGCTAAATGTTTAAGGCTAAATGTTTAAGGCTAAAGGCTAAAGGCTAAATGTTTAAGGCTAAAGGCTAAATGTTTAAGGCTAAATGTTTAAGGCTAAAGGCTACAGGCTAAAGGCTAAAGGCTAAATGTTTAAGGCTAAAGGCTACAGGCTAAAGGTTGAGGTGAATAGTATTTCTTGTGGCGTTTAGTTGAACGTCTGCCAGCAGAATACTGATCAATCTCCTGCTGGAGTCCATCAGTCTCCGGCGCTGAACGCTGACCTTGGACATGGACTTGCTGCTGGAGAGAAATTATTTTAACCCATTCCTAAACAACTAGATTGTCTCTGTCTTTGTTGCTACGAGCTAATATCAAAATGAGAAGAAGAAATGATGAGATCAGGAGGAAATAAATATGCAGTAAATGTGAAAAAGTTGTTGAAGAGGTAAACCTTTAATGTCAAAACTGCCATTAAATATTAACATTATTTTCCACTTCACTGACTTAAATCTTTTAACCAACATCAGTCCTTTCTACTACTACCAATCATTTATTATTTTACACAACTCTTTAAATTCCAGTGTCTATGACATAATGCCACTGTTGAAATGTATTTAAACCACAAACAGTTCTGTATATTGTACGATTTGTATTCAGGCCCAAGCACCCACAAATGTGGAGCTATTGAAATCCCTAAATGAATCCCCAATACTAATATTTATGGTAAATTGAACTGTGTTTTTGAGTGCCTTAACGTGAGCCTAAACATATTAGTTTTACTTATATTGATATTTTAGGGGTCTTATGCTCAGGGCGTTGGTACAGCATCCACAAAAAAGTTGCTCAAATTCAGCCCCTTGTTGGATTCTCTGACAGGTCTGAAAATTAGGAGGCATGCGTAGCTTGGGGAGACAAAAAAAAGCCTCTTGGTGGCATATCGTAAAACCAACAGGAAGTCTGCCATTTTGGATTATTGTGCAATTTTTGGCCAAATTTCTTCCGATTGACCTTCTATTTACTCAGTACAATTTTAAGGCCTTGAAGCTCAAAAGTTATTGAAAGCTTTAGTCGTCATTTGTATTTGTTATGAATGAAAATAGCTGAAATGATTGACAGATTAAACATGTCAAGTCCCAAAATATCCCTAGTGATGCACAGGGAGTAAAGAGACGGCAGCCTTTCTGCAGCATCTGAGAAAAGATCACAAGTCTGCCAATCATGACCCTGTTTGTGTTGCTTCCTGTGGATCAGTGTGTGATCAAACACACAGCGAGACACGCTGCAGCCCAGGGGAGAAACTAAAGTCTGGCATCTGCCCGGCAGCCTGGAAATTCATAAAGCAAATCCAGAGTGCATGTTAAAGCCAGCTGCCAGTGATAGAGAAAGGTCTCCGGGGGGCGGAGGCTCGATATTCTTGATGTTCACAGATCAGTTCTCAATGCTGGAGGATAATCAAGTCAGATAAGACTTAGAAGAGAGAAGGATTGGTTAACATTGGCATGGCAGTGTTTTTGACCCCCCAAGAATGAGCCGAGCCTTGAAGCAACGTGATGCCATGAGGCCCAACAATACTTTCCCCCACTGACTTACTTTGGAAAAGAGACAAGAGTAAATCAGCGGACACATTTTGTTTGTCTCCTCCATTTATTTGACTGAGACGGATGTGATTGGAGGTGGGGTTTAACACCGGGGGCGTGGCTTAATGCTAGGAAAGGCTTAATAATTGGAGGTGGGGTCTAATGCTGGGATGTAGAATTGAATGCATGCTCTATTGACCCATTGGATGCGGAAAATGGACCAGAAGATCCAGAAAAGAGTCCAAGAAGATCCCAGAAAAGATCCACTTAGAATCTAAGGTCACATATACACCTAATAGTCCGCTCTCAGCTGCGCACAAGACGACAGTTTGTTCCATTGTTTCATTCTTCAGAAGGTTCGGTTTGCGTTCACACGGCAAAACTCAAACGGACTATAAACTTTAAACACAAGTCATGTGCACGGAAATGCTGTTCAACCATTGGTAAAAACGCAAATCTCTACCGGAGCCTACGCCATGGAGCATCGGCAGATTATTTTCATGCTGTTGTTAATCTGGAGAACATATCAATGGACTCTAGCAGACGGCGCATATGATTATATAATCAGACAACGTGCGATAAAAACCATCCGCGTTCTTGTGACACGTAAATACTATGCTTCCTATGTTTTGGTGCGGACTGCGTTCACACCAAACCGCTCCAGAGTTCACTAGCAAGCGCTCAGAGAACACCTCTTTAAGGCGGACCAGAGTCCGGTTGTTTAGTTCACTTCAGAGGTCTGCGTTCACACCGACCCAAACGAACCGCACCAAGCGGCTAAACGCTCCAGGGTTCGATTCAACCGGATTATACAAGGCTGGTGTGAACGCGACCAAAGAAGATCCAGGGAAGATTCCGGGAAAAAACAGGTAAGATCCAGGGAACATCTGGGGAAGGTTCTGGAACGATTTCAGTCAAATCCAGGGAAATATCCAGCAAAGATCCATGGAAGAACCAGAGAAGAAGATCCAGGGAAGAACCAGAGAAGATCCAGGAAAGATCCAGGGAAGAACCAGAGAAGATCCAGGAAAGATCCAGGGAAGAACCAGAGAAGAAGATCCAGGAAAGATCCGGTATAAATCCAGGAAAGATCCAGGAAAAATTCAGTATAAATCCAGTAATAATCACAGAAAGATCCAGGAAAATTCCAGGGATTATCCAGAAAAAAATTCAGTATAAATTCCGGAAAGATCCATGTAAGGTTTTTGCTTCATGCGACGCCTCTATCGCTGTATTCTCTACTCTTTATACATCCAAGAGTCTACCACACTATCAACTCTACGGAGTGTAATAATTCTGCTTCTATTCTACTGATAGACATTAATCCCAAACACCCACTCAAGCATTACTGTGAAAATATGTTGAACATTTGTTTATACAATACTCTGTAACTTCATGTCATGATTTGTCACAATGCATCGTGGCAATGCATATATATGGAAGACGGTTAGGGCCAGATGGGAATTTCTAGATCTGACGAAAAATTCTGTTTTTATATTGAGATTAAACTCAGAAATTATCTATATTTTCTTATACAAAAAACAAATTCGTAATTCTGAGAAAGAAATCGGAATTTCACCTTTTTGCAGAATAATGAGGAAATATATAAATAAAACAATTCACAAAATGTTGACTTTTTTAAAAAGGAAATTGACTTTAATCGATTAATTAATTGAATTGAACAAAACACTTTTGTCAAATCGCCTTTTTTCACGTGGCTCAATTCCTCTTCCAATCACAGCGAACTGAAGTAGATGCTGTGCCTGACATCCAGAATACTGACCGTCTCCCCATTTTCAAATCACGTCTCCAAACGTCTCACACTGGCAGATCCTCCCTGATCACACATCCTCTGCTTTTCTGGTTTATTGATTGATTATATTGTCGTGTTCTTTGGACTTTTGTTTTGTGTGCAGCGACCTTGAGAGCCTTGAAAAGCACCTTTATAAATCTAAAAATCCTGACTTTTTCCTCAACATTTTGACTTTTTCTCTAAAAATCCTGACTTTTTCTCAACATTCTGACTTTTTCTCAACATTTTGACTTTTTCTCTAAAAATCCTGACTTTTTCTCAAAATTCTGACTTTTTCTCAAAATTCGGAATTTTTCTCAACATTTTTCTCAAAATTCAGAATATTTCTCAACATTTTCCTCAAAATTCGGACTTTTTCCCAAAATCTCTGACATCCAGAATGTCCACGTCTGCAAACGTCTCTCTTCACACTGGCAGATCCTCCCTGATCACACATCCTCTGCTTTTCTGTTTTTATTGATTGATTATATTGTCGTGTTCTTTGGACTTTTGTTTTGTGTGCAGCGACCTTGAGAGCCTTGAAAAGCACCTTTATAAATCTAAAAATCCTGACTTTTTCCTCAACATTTTGACTTTTTCTCTAAAAATCCTGACTTTTTCTCAACATTCTGACTTTTTCTCAACATTTTGACTTTTTCTCTAAAAATCCTGACTTTTTCTCAAAAT
>JAPTMU010000142.1:271382-339572 GCA_028583405.1 Pogonophryne albipinna | reverse complement strand
TGCTACCTGTCTGTCTGAAGGGACAGTAAAGTGGGAGGTGCTGCTACCTGTCTGTCTGAAGGGACAGTAAGGTGGGAGGTGCTGCTACCTGTCTGTCTGAAGGGACAGTAAGGTGGGAGGTGCTGCTACCTGTCTGTCTGAAGGGACAGTAAGGTGGGAGGTGCTGCTACCTGTCTGTCTGAAGGGGACAGTAAGGTGGGAGGTGCTGGCTACCTGTCTGTCTGAAGGGACAGTAAGGTGGAGGTGCTGCTACCTGTCTGTCTGAAGGGACATGTAAGGTGGGAGGTGCTGCTACCTGTCTGTCTGAAGGGACTGTAAGGTGGGAGGTGCTGCTACCTGTCTGTCTGAAGGGACAGTAAGGTGGGAGGTGCTGCTACCTGTCTGTCTGAAGGGACAGTAAAGTGGGAGGGTGCTGCTACCTGTCTGTCTGAAGGGACAGTAAAGGTGGGAGGTGCTGCTACCTGTCTGTCTGAAGGGACAGTAAGGTGGGAGGTGCTGCTTACCTGTCTGTCTGAAGGGACAGTAAAGGTGGGGAGGTGCTGCTACCTGTCTGTCTGAAGGACAGTAAGGTGGGAGGTGCTGCTACCTGTCTGTCTGAAGGGACAGTAAGGTGGGAGGTGCTGCTACCTGTCTGTCTGAAGGGACAGTAAAGTGGGAGGTGCTGCTACCTGTCTGTCTGAAGGGACTGTAAGTGGGAGGTGCTGCTACCTGTCCTGTCTGAAGGGACAGTAAAGTGGGAGGTGCTGCTACCTGTCTGTCTGAGTGACATGTTAAGGTGGGAGTGTGCTGCTACCTGTCTGTCTGAAGGGACAGTAAAGTGGGAGGTGCTGCTACCTGTCTGTCTGAAGTGGACATGTAAGGTGGGAGGTGCTGCTACCTGTCTGTCTGAAGGGACAGTAAAGTGGGAGGTGCTGCTACCTGTCTGTCTGAATGACATGTAAAGTGGGAGGTGCTGCTACCTGTCTGTCTGAAGGGACCAGTAAAGTGGGAGGTGCCTGCTACCTGTCTGTCTGGTGACAGTAAAGGTGGGAGGTGCTGCTACCTGTCTGTCTGAAGGGACAGTAAAGTGGGAGGTGCTGCTACCTGTCTGTCTGGTGACAGTAAGGTGGGAGGTGCTGCTGCTACCTGTCTGTCTGAAGGGACAGTAAAGTGGGAGGTGCTGCTACCTGTCTGTCTGGTGACAGTAAAGTGGGAGGTGCTGCTGCTACCTGTCTGTCTGAAGGGACAGTAAAGTGGGAGGTGCTGCTACCTGTCTGTCTGGTGACAGTAAAGTGGGAGGTGCTGCTGCTACCTGTCTGTCTGAAGGGACAGTAAAGTGGGAGGTGCTGCTACCTGTCTGTCTGAAGGGACAGTAAAGTGGGAGGTGCTGCTACCTGTCTGTCTGGTGACAGTAAAGTGGGAGGTGCTGCTGCTACCTGTCTGTCTGAAGGGACAGTAAAGTGGGAGGTGCTGCTACCTGTCTGTCTGGTGACAGTAAAGTGGGAGGTGCTGCTACCTGTCTGTCTGAAGGGACAGTAAAGTGGGAGGTGCTGCTACCTGTCTGTCTGAAGGGACTGCCGATGTCTGCACGGCTGTGCAGGAGACGTGGAGGGAGGGTTGAGAGGGCATCGGAACTTCACAGTCTAATCTTCCGACCTGATATTTTAATTTTGTATTCAATCAAAAATATTTTTGGAAAGGGAAACTGTGCGCAAACAGCTGTAGATATTCATTTATAAAAAATAAAAAGGGGGGAAAAAGGCCAAGCCCACTTTGATGTCTATGTGTGCTCGTGCCTGGTGTTGTTGTAATAACAATCTTAAGTCCCAGGTTCAAGACATGAAGTCATACAAAACTAAGACATAATGGTGCAAGTATAAACCCTTCACTTGCATATTATAAAAATGCTTATTACAATTTCTGTCCGTAACTGAGAATGAATGAGACTCTAATTGTAACAGAACATCTGCTGCTTCCAGCTGAGAGCAAAACAAGAGGCACCACCTTTTTGAGAATATCAGAAATATGGAGAATAAATTACCGTCACACGTGAAGAGCAATTACTGCGGTGTGTAAAGCAGTGTGTGTGATATCTGTGTGTGATATCTGTGTGTGATATCTGTGTGTTTCTGAAGCATGCAGCAGAGCAGAGAGTCCAGCAGGGGGCAGTGTCTCTCTGCGAGGAACAGGAAGCCACATGGAGGGACTAACAACAACAACAACAGATAGCGACACACAACTCAGCGATTATAAACTAAATAAAATCTGATTCTAATAATGATAACAACCTCCCAGAGGACACACACACCGTGCACGCTCCCAGAGGACACACACATCGTGCACGCTCCCAGAGGACACACACACATAGTGCATGCTCCCAGAGGACACACACACTGTGCACGCTCCCAGAGGACACACACACATCGTGCACGCTCCCAGAGGACACACACACACACACATAGTGCATGCTCCCAGAGGACACACACACTGTGCACGCTCCCAGAGGACACACACACACTGTGATGTCTATGTCTATGTCTGTGAGCGTGCACGCTCCCACACACACAGGGTGTTACTGACCTCTGGAGCTGCAGCTTCTCAGCGAGCAGCCTCCAGTCCTCGGCCGTGTCGAAGGTGCTGCAGATCCTCTGTTGGATGGAGGGGGGGATGCTGAAGGCCCCGGGGCCCGAGAGAGAGTCCGTCTGCAGGGGGGAGGGGGGGGGGGTCCTTCATCATCTGCAGGGACACAGCAGGGGGTCAGACACCAGTTACTGACGCTGATCTGTGTTTAGTTATTTCACAGATCAGGTAGGTAGGTAGGTATGAAGGTAGGTAGGTAGGTAGGTATGAAGGTAGGTAGGTAGGTAGGTAGGTAGGTAGGTAGGTAGGTAGGTAGGTATGAAGGTAGGTAGGTAGGTAGGTAGGTAGGTATGAAGGTAGGTAGGTAGGTAGGTATGAAGGTAGGTAGGTAGGTAGGTAGGTAGGTAGGTAGGTAGGTAGGTAGGTAGGTAGGTAGGTAGGTAGGTAGGTAGGTAGGTAGGTAGGTAGGTAGGTAGGTAGGTAGGTAGGTAGGTAGGTAGGTAGGTCGGAAGGTAGGTAGGTAGGTAGGAAGGAAGGTAGGTAGGAAGGTAGGTAGGTAGGTAGGTAGGAAGGATGGTAGGTAGGTAGGTAGGTAGGTAGGTAGGTAGGTAGGTAGGTAGGTAGGTAGGTAGGTAGGTAGGAAGGAAGGTAGGTAGGAAGGTAGGTAGGTAGGTAGGTAGGTAGGTAGGTAGGTAGGTAGGTAGGTAGGTAGGTAGGTAGGTAGGTAGGTAGGTAGGTAGGTAGGTAGGTAGGTAGGTAGGTAGGAAGGAAGGAAGGAAGGAAGGTAAGAAGGTAGGTAGGTAGGTAGGTAGGTAGGTAGGTAGGTAGGTAGGAAGGTAGGAAGGTAAATACCGGCACACTGACAGGTTAATTGAGTTTGGTCTCAAATGTCAAATTGGATGAAAGTAAAAGAGAAAGTCAGAGTTAGTTTTCCATCGTTTGTGTCCTCTTCTTTTAACGGCACCAAACTGGAGAATTACTGCCTTTTCTCAGTGAAACACCTCCTAAAGTTTAAATAACAGAAACCCTGGTACATTTTTCTCGTGCCAAGTCTACTGGAAAATCGGTTAAAATGTATGCTGTGAAAGAAACGTATCGACTCGTGTTGGTGTAAAAGCAAACTGCTGTGCTGGTGCTTTATCTGAATATTGATCCAATATACTGAGACCCACAATGTAACACACACACACACACACACACACACACACACACACACACACACACACACACACACACACACACACACACACACACACACACACACACACACACACACACACACACACACACACACACACACACACACACACACACACACACACACACACACACACACACACACACACACACACCCCCCCCCACACCCCCCCACACACACACACACACACACACACACACACACACCACACACACACACACACACACACACACACACACACACACACACACACACCACACACACACACACACACACACACACACACACACACACACACACACACACACACACACACACACACACACACACACACACACACACACACACACACACACACACACACACACACACACACACACACACACACACACACACACACACACACACACACACGCATTATACTCCTGTCTGTTTACTGTATTTGTGTGTGTGTGTGTGTGTGTGTGTGTGTGTGTGTGTGTGTGTGTGTGTGTGTGTGTGTGTGTGTGTGTGTGTGTGTGTGTGTGTGTGTGTGTGTGTTTGGTGGAGATTTTAAGGGTGATCTGAATTCCACTCACAGCTCCTTTAAACGTTGTATTTCCTGTAGACTCCGTAGAGCTGTCTCTGCAGGAAGGTTAAATAAAGCTTTATTGAAACCTCTCACCTGGGTCACGGCGGTGTAGACCTGCAGGATCTGCTCGTGACCTTTGACCTGTCGCACGCTGATCTTGCAGGAGAGCTGCGAGGTGTTGGGGGAGAATCTCTGCAGACTGAAGGCACAGTGCTGCCGGCTGCTGAACCACACCGAGCGGAACGAGAACTCCTGCAGCAACAACAACAACAACAACAACAATACATGATACACAGAGAGGGCAAAAGTACACACGTCCTTTACTCAAGTAGAAGTACAGATACTCATGTTTAAAAATACTCTGGTGAAAGTAGAAGTACTGACTAAACTTCTTTACTCAAGTAAAAGTAAAGAGGCTTTGAAATGTACTTCAGTAGAAAGTACCCATAACTAGCAGCTGTTTTAAAGAGTACCTGACCTCCCTTTATATTAATAGAACAATAATGTCATTGTTAGCTCATGAATGTTTCCATGTTGAACAACGGCAACATGACAACGTTTCCATTGGTCCCTCTTCTTTAAGCCCGCGTCACACTGTCCCGAAAGTGACACCAGATGGATAAACGATAAAGGAAATGTTCAAATTCGGCTCTGATCGGAACAACATCGGGCCATTCGTGAGGCATCTTAAGCCATCGTATGACCGCTGGGTTTCTCAGGCTCCGGCAGCAACTTCTTGAGCGGTGGAAAAATCTATGGTATGCCAAGAAATTGCCGAAAGACCTTGCGAAGGTTAATTTCCGTATTGAATTTGTGTGTCCATTTTGCCCTTCGTAAGGCCATCGTGAGGGCATCTTGTCAAATCGTAAGGAAACAAGAAGCTGCCCGATTGTCTTAGGAAGGCAACTCGCAATGCCGTCATATAGCTATCGTATTATAGTACGATGACATCGAGATGGGACCACGGTGTCGGCGAAGACAGCCGAATTTGCGTAGCTCAAGCGTTTCCCATGTGTCATGGTAACGTGGACAAGGCCAGCCTCAGAGCATCTTCCTCTGTCAGTCCGGAGCAACTGTACAGAGCAGAGGCGTATGTAACTCCCAAAGCTTCAATCACAATTCAGTTCCTGCTGAATGGCATACTTTGATGATGAGACAACCAGGGAAAAGAAGGCAGCAGCATTGCTTCTTTTGATGCACCTCAGAGAACATGATGAGCAACTCTTACAGGCCCAGCACCTCCTCTTACAGGTCAACATGGTCTTACTTCACTTTCACACACAGAATCCTAAACTACTCTAAACACTAACTAAGCTACTCTAGACACTACCAATCACACCAGTTTAACCACAGTTCAACAGAATTTGCTAAGTAGCGAGAGGCGTCTGTCCACATGTCAGAGCCTCCAGAGTGATAATTGTCCCCAGGCTTTGTAGTCATCTCCAGCAGGTGTGCGCCCATACTTGCCAACCCTCCCGATTTTTGCGGGAGACTCCCGATTTCATTGCCCTCTCCCGGTTTCCTCCCGGGGTCATATTTCTCCCGCATTTCTCCCGATTTCTGACAAAATCAGATTTACTCACGACTGTTTCCACTCGGACTTCAATACAGCTACACCATTGTTTGGTTTCCATGGTAGCGCGTCTCATTAGTAGCGCGCGCAACTGAAAGTCTGAGAGGGTGAGGAAGATAGTCACAGAAAACAGAACAAGAATCGACAACTCTCCTCTGCTCACTCCTTTCCTGCCCACACATATGCTCCATCAAGGATGGTGCTACAGGCCGCAAGACAGTGCACTTACAACTACAATAAGCATGTTAATGTTAATCTAATACAGCTCCGGCGATCCCTGCTCCGGCGACCCCCCCCCCTCCCCACCCCCACACGGTGGTTTTAGAAATGCTCCCGATTTCTGAGGTCTCAAGGTTGGCAAGTATGCTTACAGGCCCAGCACCTCCTCTTACAGGTAAACAGGTCTTACTTCACTTTGTCATTTATTGCTATTTGTGACCCGCTCTATCGAAATCAGTAGCAGTGAGGACACCTGTATTAACCTGTTGAGCCCTGAGCCTGTTTTTCAGGTCTCAGGCTCGAAAATGACATTCCCAGAACAATTGACTAAAAGGGGTACATTAATCATATTTTTTCTCAAAGCAATGATAAACCTGTGAGTTGGATGTAGAAAATTCAGAATCAACATAGATTTTTTTTATTTTAAAGTAAATTCAGATTGAAAATAGTAAAAAAATGTAAATGATAGTGTCCGTCCAAAAAAAAAAAATTACTTATAGTGAAAACTAACCTTGAATGATGGGATAGTAGACTAAAAGCTTTAGGAATCCAAACTATAACATATAATAAGTACCCTGTATCAAGATTGATGCAAAACAAGAGACATTTTACCTTTTTAGAGAGGTTTAGAAAAAAAAAAACACTTCTGGGGTCATTTGGGTGGATTTGCCGTATCTCTGGCCCCCCTCGTTCGATGTTGATGATTGACATCTCTGTTTAACCGTCAGAGCCAATAGGATCGAGGGGAAGTTCCTAGAATCCATCTAAAAATTACCCATTGGTGAATGAGTGCTGCGCAGCCAGAATGCCCAAAACAGGAAGCTGTCATACACTCTGGTGGCTATCATTAGCAGCTAATATGAAAACTCAGTTTTTGAAATAAAAATTGAATTATGGATTATCAGTAATTATATTATGAGTAAATGACACAGACACATTGGATTAACCTATGGATTAACCTTCAGCAGCGTTTTTGTCGTTTTAATGCCATTGAACACGACTTTTGATCAGAATAACAGCAAAGGTAAGAGATGTCCCGTGAATGCTCCGTAAAGCTACGTGTTGTGATACCTGTGTATTTGCTTCCCCTGTCGCTTTAGTTTAGCGGTGGTGAGGTGAAGTCATGTGTCCGTGCTGTAGGTCCTTTATAGCCCAACATTAGCCTCCTTTAGCTTAGCGGTGGTGACGTGAAGTCATGTGACCGTGCTGTAGGTCCTTTATAGCCCAACATTAGCCACCTTTAGCTTAGCGGTGGTGACGTGAAGTCATGTGACCGTGCTGTAGTTCCTTTATAGCCCAACATTAGCCTCCTTTAGCTTAGCGGTGGTGACATGAAGTCATGTGACCGTGCTGTAGTTCCTTTATAGCCCAACATTAGCCGCCTTTAGCTTAGCGGTGGTGAAGTGAAGTCATGTGACCGTGCTGTAGTTCCTTTATAGCCCAACATTAGCCTCCTCTAGCTTAGCGGTGGTGACATGAAGTCATGTGACCGTGCTGTAGTTCCTTTATAGCCCAACATTAGCCTCCTCTAGCTTAGCGGTGGTGACATGAAGTCATGTGACCGTGCTGTAGTTCCTTTATAGCCCAACATTAGCCTCCTTTAGCTTAGTGGTGGTGACGTGAAGTCATGTGACCGTGCTGTAGTTCCTTTATAGCCCAACATTAGCCTCCTTTAGCTTAGCGGTGGTGACGTGAAGTCATGTGACCGTGCTGTAGTTCCTTTATAGCCCAACATTAGCCGCCTTTAGCTTAGCGGTGGTGACGTGAAGTCATGTCACCGTGCTGTAGTTCCTTTATAGCCCAACATTAGCCTCCTTTAGCTTAGCGGTGGTGACGTGAAGTCATGTGACCGTGCTGTAGTTCCTTTACAGCCTAACATTAGCTTCTTACCTCAGAAATCATAAAGTGGTGTTAATATGTGGAGATTATCCTGCTGAACTAAACGTGTAAGAATCATAAACGTTGAGATTATTTTCTGCAATAATCCAAAATCAAATGGAGGAATCCGATTGGACCAGGGAGATGCTGCCTTCAGGGTCGGCCTATATGGAAATAACTATTGTTAAATAAAAGAAAGGAGAGTCCAATTATAAACTCCTCCTCTGTTCAGTGAGTGTTAGAGGGAGCAGCTCTGGGGCAGAGTTCTGTGAGAGAGAGATATATGCAGAAACAGCTTTGATGCTTCATTAATGTCTGCGAGGAATCGTCCTTGACCTGTGCTGGAAAATGTCTCCGGCGTATTAAAAGTGACCTGTGATGGAGCGTGCATTTAAACCCCCCCCCCCGGTGTGTCTTTGATCTGCAGCCTGGTGTAGATAATGGAGTTGGGGGGGGGGAGGGGGGAGTCCTTAGCAATAAGAGCTGACTTGATGTATGGCTCGACGCTCGGCTATTATTCTACACCTGCTCCACGAAGCTGCCTGCCATCAATAAGGCTGTGGATTCAAGCCAAGAGGGGGGCTTTGGAACTGAGCTGCATTCAGGTCTTTAAGCGTACAGTAGCTGTGTGCGTCACTCTTTAGTGTCCCCTGGTCTCCAAGCTGTGTGCGTCACTCTTTAGTGTCCCCTGGTCTCCCAGCTGTGTGCGTCACTCTTTAGTGTCCCCTGGTCTCCCAGCTGTGTGCGTCACTCTTTAGTGTCCCCTGGTCTCCAGCTGTGTGCGTCACTCTTTAGTGTCCCCTGGTCTCCCAGCTGTGTGCGTCACTCTTTAGTGTCCTCTGGTCTCCCAGCTGTGTGCGTCACTCTTTAGTGTCCCCTGGTCTCCCAGCTGTGTGCATCACTCTTTAGTGTCCCCTGGTCTCCCAGCTATGTGCGTCACTCTTTAGTGTCCCATGGTCTCCCAGCTGTGTGCGTCACTCTTTAGTGTCCCCTGGTCTCCCAGCTGTGTGCGTCACTCTTTAGTGTCCCCTGGTCTCCCAGCTGTGTGTGTCACTCTTTAGTGTCCCCTGGTCTCCGTTGTGTTTTGAGCTTCTTCAGCGTTTGGTTCCTGCAGCTTTTAGTAAACGCTGCCATGTCTCCTCAAGTTGCTGAATGTTCTCTAAACGCTGCATGTGTTGTCAAGTTGCTGAAGATGTTTCTTCATGTGGAACCTTTGGGTTCTTATATCTGCATCCTTTCTGAAGCTGCAGCGTGTTTCTCCTGATGGAAATGTTTCATTCTTCACTCTCACATCTTGTTCTTGCAGTGCTTACCTGACAGGTGGTGAAGGGTTTGATGCTCCACAGGAACTGAGGAACATCCTGGATGGACACCTGGAGGCTGAAGGTGTTCGCCAGGAAAGGCAACGTCTTGGGCTCCTCGAGGAGCTGCCCCCCCCGACTCCTCTCCGCCGACACCACTCCCTGAAGGGGGAGGGAGGAGAGGAAACAAGGAGGGAGAGGAAGGGAAGGAAACAAGGAAGGAGAGGAAGGGGATAAGTGTCAGAGAGGATGAAAAATGTTTAAAAAAAATTGTGCAAATAAAATAGAATACGATCAATTTTAATGAAATAGTGCAGGCTATGTTGCTAGACTAGTCTTCATGTCAGAAAATAAATAAATAATAAGCTCAATGATGCAGAGGATGTTGAAAGTGACCAAGTACATGGTTCTATGTAAATAGAATAAAAGATAAAAGAACAGTTAAATATCGTATAGTGAAATACAATTAAATACTGTTTAACCAGTTATAACTATGAATTATCTATGGATTTGAGGCTTTGCAGACCATTTACATGCACTAAAACCTATAGAACAAATTGACGCACATCAAAATCCATCTGCCCGCAGCCCGTCATTTTGCGTGAAAAGTTAGCATTGCGCTAGTATTGGCATTTATTTATTGAAAAATGTAGAAAAGATAAGCAAGAACCTACCTACCTGAAAAGATTCAGTTTTGATTAAAAGCCAAAAGTACAAGCCTTTCTATGTTTACACTCAATTTTATTAAATGGAAAACCAATCACCTAGCTTTAAATCTAATTGCACGACTACATTTGGTTGAATGATTCATTTTTTGGATTACAGCCTTGGTTCTGATGGCATTTTTAAGAGTATCTCAGAATATCTGTCTTGACAAAAGCTGCTCAATTTGGATGCCTCTGCAATAATGGCATTCTGTTTACTTCCATTTACAATCTGCCTTTGTCTGTTCTCTCCAGTTTTGCATCAGTGACGTGTGCAGAGCCACGAGGGGATCACAGTATTCAGAGCCATCTGTCTCCAAACTGAGGCAAAACACACTCAGACGTGAAGTTGGAAAACTACAATCGATGCCCAAAGACATACATTCACTCCAAACTCCAGCGTTTCTACATTATCAACATTTAATGAATCACTAAAAGAAAATGTGAATTTATAACGGGGAAAAAAACGCTCCTACCACATTTTCTTGTAGTTGTATTTGCATTTTCCCATACCTCATGTGGCTATAGCTGTTAGCATGTGAGCTACAAGCTGTATATTTTAGATTCCCCATATAGCCTAGCATGTAGCTAACTATGATTTATGATGATGTGAAAAACTGCAGCTAATGTAGAAGGTCTTAAAGCTGCATTCTCTCTAATATCCAGCAGGGGGCAACATTTTGTCAGATTATATAGAAGTCTATGAAAAAACGATCCTACTACTCACTTGATTTATTACCTCGGTAAACATTCTCCTGACGAGTTCATGGTCTTAATCTTTAGCTTCAAGTCTTCTTCAACACAACATGATGATCATTTATTGAATTATGGTCCCATTTTGAGTGAAATAGACGATGAAGCAGAGTATGCTAAGTGCTAACGGTAGCGACCTGTCTAACTGCCATTGACATTACATGTTACTTGTTAGACGCTTTTATCCAAAGCGACTTACATACTCAATACTGTGGGCAATCCCCACAGGAGCACTTTGGGGTGAAGTGTCTCAGGGACACAACGAAATGCTGAATTTGGAAGCTGTATTCTACAAACAATGGATAATATAATGGTAACTATACTTTCATTACTTACATAGAGTCTATGGTTGTTGGTTTTAACATATTCACAGCTACCATGATTAAAGTTTTCTGTCGCCTGTGAATTATGTTTTTAGATGCAATGTCAAACATCCAGAAAAGTTCAATAAAAAAATGTGAGGTGTTGGACTTCAGGTAATTGTCAAAACATTTGTTCCCAAGGCTAAATGTTTAAGGCTAAAGGCTAAATGTTTAAGGCTAAATGTTTAAGGCTAAATGTTTAAGGCTAAAGGCTAAATGTTTAAGGCTAAATGTTTAAGGCTAAAGGCTAAATGTTTAAGGCTAAAGGCTAAATGTTTAAGGCTAAATGTTTAAGGCTAAATGTTTAAGGCTACAGGCTAAAGGTTTAAGGCTAAATGTTTAAGGCTAAAGGCTAAATGTTTAAGGCTACAGGCTAAAGGTTTAAGGCTAAAGGTTAAATGTTTAAGGCTAAATGTTTAAGGCTAAATGCTAAATGTTTAAGGCTAAAGGCTAAATGTTTAAGGCTAAAGGCTAAATGTTTAAGGCTAAATGTTTAAGGCTAAAGGCTAAATGTTTAAGGCTAAATGCTAAATGTTTAAGGCTAAATGTTTAAGGCTAAAGGCTAAATGTTTAAGGCTAAAGGCTAAAGGCTAAATGTTTAAGGCTAAAGGCTAAAGGCTAAATGTTTAAGGCTAAAGGCTAAATGTTTAAGGCTAAATGTTTAAGGCTAAATGTTTAAGGCTAAAGGCTAAATGTTTAAGGCTAAATGTTTAAGGCTAAAGGCTACAGGCTAAATGTTTAAGGCTAAATGTTTAAGGCTAAATGTTTAAGGCTAAATGCTAAATGTTTAAGACTAAAGGCTAAATGTTTAAGGCTAAATGTTTAAGGCTAAAGGCTAAAGGCTAAATGTTTAAGGATAAAGGCTACAGGCTAAATGTTTAAGGCTAAAGGCTAAATGTTTAAGGCTAAATGCTAAATGTTTAAGACTAAAGGCTAAATGTTTAAGGCTAAAGGCTAAATGTTTAAGGCTAAATGTTTAAGGCTAAATGTTTAAGGCTAAATGCTAAATGTTTAAGACTAAAGGCTAAATGTTTAAGGCTAAAGGCTAAAGGCTAAATGTTTAAGGCTAAAGGCTAAATGTTTAAGGCTAAAGGCTAAATGTTTAAGGCTAAATGTTTAAGGCTAAAGGCTAAATGTTTAAGGCTAAATGTTTAAGGCTAAATGTTTAAGGCTAAATGTTTAAGGCTAAAGGCTAAATGTTTAAGGCTAAATGTTTAAGGCTAAATGCTAAATGTTTAAGGCTAAAGGCTAAATGTTTAAGGCTAAAGGCTACAGGCTAAATGTTTAAGGCTAAATGTTTAAGGCTAAATGCTAAATGTTTAAGACTAAAGGCTAAATGTTTAAGGCTAAAGGCTAAAGGCTAAATGTTTAAGGCTAAATGCTAAATGCTAAATGTTTAAGGCTAAATGCTAAATGTTTAAGGCTAAAGGCTACAGGCTAAATGTTTCAGGCTAAATGTTTAAGGCTAAATGTTTAAGGCTAAATGCTAAATGTTTAAGGCTAAAGGCTAAATGTTTAAGGCTAAAGGCTACAGGCTAAATGTTTAAGGCTAAAGGCTACAGGCTAAATGTTTAAGGCTAAAGGCTACAGGCTAAAGGTTTAAGGCTAAAGGCTACAGGCTAAAGGCTAAAGGCTAAATGTTTAAGGCTAAAGGCTAAATGTTTAAGGCTAAAGGCTAAATGTTTAAGGCTAAATGTTTAAGGCTAAAGGCTACAGGCTAAAGGTTGAGGTGAATAGTATTTCTTGTGGTGTTTAGTTGAACGTCTGCCAGCAGAATACTGATCAATCTCCTGCTGGAGTCCATCAGTCTCCGGCGCTGAACGCTGACCTTGGACATGGACTTTCTGCTGGAGAGAAATTATTTTAACCCATTCCTAAACAACTAGATTGTCTCTGTCTTTGTTGCTACGAGCTAATATCAAAATGAGAAGAAGAAATGATGAGATCAGGAGGAAATAAATATGCAGTAAATGTGAAAAAGTTGTTGAAGAGGTAAACCTTTAATGTCAAAACTGCCATTAAATATTAACATTATTTTCCACTTCACTGACTTAAATCTTTTAACCAACATCAGTCCTTTCTACTACTACCAATCATTTATTATTTTACACAACTCTTTAAATTCCAGTGTCTATGACATAATGCCACTGTTGAAATGTATTTAAACCACAAACAGTTCTGTATATTGTACGATTTGTATTCAGGCCCAAGCACCCACAAATGTGGAGCTATTGAAATCCCTAAATGAATCACCAATACTAATATTTATGGTAAATTGAACTGTGTTTTTGAGTGCCTTAACGTGAGCCTAAACATATTAGTTTTACTTATATTGATATTTTAGGGGTCTTATGCTCAGGGCGTTGGTACAGCATCCACAAAAAAGTTGCTCAAATTCAGCCCCTTGTTGGATTCTCTGACAGGTCTGAAAATTAGGAGGCATGCGTAGCTTGGGGAGACAAAAAAAAGCCTCTTGGTGGCATATCGTAAAACCAACAGGAAGTCTGCCATTTTGGATTATTGTGCAATTTTTTGCCAAATTTCTTCCGATTGACCTTCTATTTACTCAGTACAATTTTAAGGCCTTGAAGCTCAAAAGTTATTGAAAGCTTTAGTCGTCATTTGTATTTGTTATGAATGAAAATAGCTGAAATGATTGACAGATTAAACATGTCAAGTCCCAAAATATCCCTAGTGATGCACAGGGAGTAAAGAGACGGCAGCCTTTCTGCAGCATCTGAGAAAAGATCACAAGTCTGCCAATCATGACCCTGTTTGTGTTGCTTCCTGTGGATCAGTGTGTGATCAAACACACAGCGAGACACGCTGCAGCCCAGGGGAGAAACTAAAGTCTGGCATCTGCCCGGCAGCCTGGAAATTCATAAAGCAAATCCAGAGTGCATGTTAAAGCCAGCTGCCAGTGATAGAGAAAGGTCTCCGGGGGGGCGGAGGCTCGATATTCTTGATGTTCACAGATCAGTTCTCAATGCTGGAGGATAATCAAGTCAGATAAGACTTAGAAGAGAGAAGGATTGGTTAACATTTGCATGGCAGTGTTTTTGACCCCCCAAGAATGAGCCGAGCCTTGAAGCAACGTGATGCCATGAGGCCCAACAATAATTTTCCCCCACTGACTTACTTTGGAAAAGAGACAAGAGTAAATCAGCGGACACATTTTGTTTGTCTCCTCCATTTATTTGACTGAGACGGATGTGATTGGAGGTGGGGTTTAACACCGGGGGCGTGGCTTAATGCTAGGAAAGGCTTAATAATTGGAGGTGGGGTCTAATGCTGGGATGTAGAATTGAATGCATGCTCTATTGACCCATTGGATGCGGAAAATGGACCAGAAGATCCAGAAAAGAGTCCAAGAAGATCCCAGAAAAGATCCACTTAGAATCTAAGGTCACATTCACACCTAATAGTCCGCTCTCAGCTGCGCACAAGACGACAGTTTGTTCCATTGTTTCATTCTTCAGAAGGTTCGGTTTGCGTTCACACGGCAAAACTCAAACGGACTATAAACTTTAAACACAAGTCATGTGCACGGAAATGCTGTTCAACCATTGGTAAAAACGCAAATCTCTACCGGAGCCTACGCCATGGAGCATCGGCAGATTATTTTCATGTTGTTGTTAATCTGGAGAACATATCAATGGACTCTAGCAGACGGCGCATATGATTATATAATCAGACAACGTGCGATAAAAACCATCCGCGTTCTTGTGACACGTAAATACTACGCTTCCTATGTTTTGGTGCGGACTGCGTTCACACCAAACCGCTCCAGAGTTCACTAGCAAGCGCTCAGAGAACACCTCTTTAAGGCGGACCAGAGTCCGGTTGTTTAGTTCACTTCAGAGGTCTGCGTTCACACCGACCCAAACGAACCGCACCAAGCGGCTAAACGCACCAGGGTTCGATTCAACCGGATTATACAAGGCAGGTGTGAACGCGACCAAAGAAGATCCAGGGAAGATTCCGGGAAAAAACAGGTAAGATCCAGGGAACATCTGGGGAAGGTTCTGGAACGATTTCAGTCAAATCCAGGGAAAAATCCAGTAAAGATCCATGGAAGAACCAGAGAAGAACCAGGAAAGATCCAGGGAAGAACCAGAGAAGAAGATCCAGGAAAGATCCGGTATAAATCCAGGAAAGATCCAGGAAAAATTCAGTATAAATCCAGTAATAATCACAGAAAGATCCAGGAAAGTTCCAGGGATTATCCAGAAAACAATCCAGTATAAATTCCGGAAAGATCCATGTAAGGTTTTTGCTTCATGCGACGCCTCTATCGCTGTATTCTCTACTCTTTATACATCCAAGAGTCTACCACACTATCAACTCTACGGAGTGTAATAATTCTGCTTCTATTCTACTGATAGACATTAATCCCAAACACCCACTCAAGCATTACTGTGAAAATATGTTGAACATTTGCTTATACAATACTCTGTAACTTCATGTCATGATTTGTCACAATGCATCGTGGCAATGCATATATATGGAAGACGGTTAGGGCCAGATGGGAATTTCTAGATCTGACGAAAAATTCTGTTTTTATATTGAGATTAAACTCAGAAATTATCTATATTTTCTTATACAAAAAACAAATTCGTAATTCTGAGAAAGAAATCGGAATTTCACCTTTTTGCAGAATAATGAGGGAATATATAAATAAAACAATTCACAAAATGTTGACTTTTTTAAAAAGGAAATTGACTTTAATCGATTAATTAATTGAATTTAACAAAAAAACACTTTTGTCAAATCGCCTTTTTTCACGTGGCTCAATTCCTCTTCCAATCACAGCGAACTGAAGTAGATGCTGTGCCTGACATCCAGAATACTGACCGTCTCCCCATTTTCAAATCACGTCTCCAAACGTCTCTCACTGGCACATCCTCCCTGATCACACATCCTCTGCTTTTCTGGTTTATTGATCGATTATATTGTCGTGTTCTTTGGACTTTTGTTTTGTGTGCAGCGACCTTGAGAGCCTTGAAAAGCACCTTTATAAATCTAAAAATCCTGACTTTTTCCTCAACATTTTGACTTTTTCTCTAAAAATCCTGACTTTTTCTCAACATTCTGACTTTTTCTCAACATTTTGACTTTTTCTCTAAAAATCCTGACTTTTTCTCAAAATTCTGACTTTTTCTCAAAATTCGGAATTTTTCTCAACATTTTTCTCAAAATTCAGAATATTTCTCAACATTTTCCTCAAAATTCGGACTTTTTCCCAAAATCTCTGACATCCAGAATGTCCACGTCTGCAAACGTCTCTCTTCACACTGGCAGATCCTCCCTGATCACACATCCTCTGCTTTTCTGTTTTTATTGATTGATTATATTGTCGTGTTCTTTGGACTTTTGTTTTGTGTGCAGCGACCTTGAGAGCCTTGAAAAGCACCTTTATAAATCTAAAAATCCTGACTTTTTCCTCAACATTTTGACTTTTTCTCTAAAAATCCTGACTTTTTCTCAAAATCTCCAAAATTCTGACTTTTTCAAAAAAAATCTGACTTTTTCTAAAAATTCTGACTTTTTCTCAACATTTTGACTTTTTCTCTAAAAATCCTGACTTTTTCTCAAAATGTTCCTCAAAATTCTGTCTTTTCTTTTGTGTTTTGTGTTTTGTGTATGTAACGGAGGTGATCTCTGGGGCCATAGATCTCGGCCTCCGTTACGGATTGTGTAGCTTTGTTGGTGGCGAAATGTAGGTAGTGTGTGCATCTCTATGTGTTTTAGTTTGTCTGTCTCTGTTTGCTGGTTTTATGTCAAAAGTGTTCCCTTTCCCCATGTCTGTGGCTGTTGATTGTGTGCACCTGGTGCCCTGTGTTGTCTCCTCCCCCCCCCACCTGTGTCTAATTGCTGATTAGTGTGTGTATTTAGTCCCTGTTGCCCTGTCTGTTTTGATGGTGGTAGTGTGTGTGAGATCCTGGTGGCTGTGCTCACGTGAACAGCAGATTGAGGCTGTGTGTCATGTGTTCATGACTTAATAAATGCCCACACCGGGTTGTATTTTGGACGTTCTGCCTCTGCCTCCTTGCTTGGTCGGGCCGCTCAACGGTCAGCTTCACAGTGTACCTTGTACGGCGAGCTTGAGAGCCTTGAAAAGCACCTTTATAAATCTAAACATTCTGACTTTTTCTAAACATTCTGACTTTTTCTCCAAATTCTGACTTTTTCTCAACATTTTTCTCAAAATTCTGAATTTTTCTCAACATTTTCCTCAAAATTCAGACTTTTTCCCAAAATCTCTGACATCCAGAATGTCCACGTCTCCAAACGTCTCTCACTGGCAGATCCTCCCTGATCACACATCCTCTGCTTTTCTGTTTTATTGATCGATTATATTGTCGTGTTCTTGGACCTTTCTTTTGTTTTGTAAATAAAATGTATTATTATTATTAATTATTATAATACATGATGTTATTATAATAAATGCTGCTCACCTGAAAGGCGTGTGGCGTGTCGTCCACACAGTAAACCCTCAGGATGTAGCTCATGGCCTCCGGACCCCCGAACACAGCCAGCTTCAGCCTCTTCACGGCGTTCTGAGTCAGCGGCTCGCCAACCAGAGCGTACGACCCCGGCTGATCCAGGAGCAGGTGCACACTCCCACAGTCCAGCAGGCAGTAACAGGAAGTGGACTCTTCCTCCACCGACATCACTTCCTGTAAGTGAGAAGAAGAAGAAGTTGTTAGAGAAATATCCCTGGTCTCCGGCTTGAGCTTCAATCTCAGGATCCATGTATTTATGATCCTCTCATGAATGGAAGTAGTCATCACATGCAGAACAGCTAATATATCAAAATTCAGACTTTTTCTCAAAATCAAAAAATGCTGACTTTTTCTCAAAAATCTGACTTTATCTCAAAAATCTGACTTTTTCTACAAATTCTGACTTTCTACAAATTCTGACTTTCTCTAAAAATTCTGACTTTTTTCTCAAAACCATTTTTTTTAAACTTTTTCTCAAAATTCTGACTTCATCTCAAAATCTCAAAATGTTCTAATGCAGGGTCTAATGCTGGGATGTGGAGTTACATGCATGCTATGTGGACCCAATGGATGCAGAAGATGGACCAGAAGAGCCAGAACATATCCACTAAGAATCTGGGAAAGTCTCAGGGAAGATCCAGGAAAATTCCCGGTTGGATCAAGAAAAGGGAAAAACCTGGGACCATCCTGAAATAATCCAAGGAAGGTCCAGGGAAGATCCAGGGAAGATCCAGGACGGTATGTAATGTACAGAGTGTAAGACACATGAATGTACACACTGAAAGTCGCACACTGAGCCCAGAGCTGCTCAGATGTGAGTAGAGATGTGTGTAAATGAACTCACAGCGCTGTGTAGTGTATCCTGTATTGCGTTCTGGTGCGGCTGAATAACGGTATGTGTAACATCACTCTGGTTTAAATCACGCAGCGGAAACTCACACCGGTTGTAAGCCGTCTCCAGAGATAATGAAAAGCATTTCCTACATGAGTGATGGTTTCAGTACATCGCAGAACACAAAGCAGTCTTTACCAACAAGACGGAGCGTTTTATTTATGAGGCGACGGCAGCAGACGGGAAGCATTTCATTATCTTCACCAGGAGCAGGAAGGTTTTATGGTCTCTCAGATTCTCCTCTCCTTTCCTTTCCAACTAGTTCCTTTCCTTTCAAATCCTTTCATTTCCTTTCCAACTTGTTCCTTTCCTTTCAAATCCTTTCCTATCCTTTCCTTTCCATTCCTTTTCTTTCTTTTCCTTTCCAACTCGTTCCTTTCCTTTCAAATCCTTTCATTTCCTTTCCAACTTGTTCCTTTCCTTTCAAATCCTTTCCTATCCTCTCCTTTCCATTCCTTTTCTTTCTTTTCCTTTCCAACTTGTTCCTTTCCTTTCCAATCATTTACTTTCCTTCATTTCATTTCCTTTCCAATCACTTATTTTCCTTTCCATTCCTTTTCCTTCCTATCCTTCCTATACTTTCATATTTTCACCTTACATCTCCGCTACTGTCCTCAACTTCACTTTCCTTTGTTTGGTTTCTTCACTTTCCTTTGTTTGGTTTCCTTTCCTTTACGACCCTTCCCAATTTATGGGACTTTTTTTGTTTCTCCTCTTTCTTTATATTTCATTCCCTTTCCTTCCCTTACCCATCCTTTCCGTAATTTCATTTCCTTTCCAATCACTTCCTTTTCTTTCCATTAATTTCCTTTCAAATCCTTTCTTTGACTTTCCTTGGTTTGGTTTCCTTTCCTTTCCGGATCTTCCCGATTCCTTTTCATTCCAACTTTTTTTATTTCCTCCTCTTTCTTTAAATTGCATGTTCTTTCTTTGCCGTACACTCCCCTTCCTTTCCAACTCTTTCAAATTCCTTTCCTTTACAATCCGTTCCTTTCCTTCCATTTTTACAAGGAATTAACACGATCACTTGGAAAATAAGTGGAAATAAAATGTTGTTGTAAATGAAAAGATATTTCCTCGTATTCAGTGCATTGTGTTGTTAGACCACAATGATCAGAACTCAAAGGTTGTGTGTACTTGGTCTTTCTGTATAAGGATAATCCAGGCAGAGGAAGGCACCAAATTCACCTTCAAATACTTTCCTGTCATTACAAAAACATCTTGCTGTCCCTGCTGAGCGGATACATCCATCATGAGATGATTCACTTTAATGAGGAGCAGTGAGACCAAACAGCACGGCCTCACGAATAATCACAAATCAACTGTCAGTCAATCAAAATGCACGTTACGCCCTGTTGGTTCCCGCATCATTAATACAATCCTGCCTGTTTCTTACCGGTGTGAGCATTGCCACGAGTTGGAAGAACCTTAAATAACCCGTACATCTTTCACCACAAACTGTCTTTCCTCCTTTCTGATTCCCACCATAAAGAGAGGAGCAGTGACGAGTCCTAAAACCAGGAAGTGAGTCAGCATGTCTCCACTTCCTGTTCCCTCGTCTCAGAGCCAATGGGATCTCTCCATAGGATCTGAACTAAGGTCTGTGGTTGAGACTCATTGAAGAGACGGATCACGTTTTGTTCTACATTAAATCCATCAGCAGTGACCCCACTGGTGATTTCTGAAGAGTGGGCGTGTCTGAGAAACGATGGTTGTTACCAAGTGGCTGAATAGGACTACAGAAGTCGTGGAGGCCGTTGTACGTCATTACGCCGAACACGTGAACACTCCTCTAAGTTAGTTTCTGTTCTGCTTGAAAGCAAGTCCCTGCCTCCTGCAAAGTGTTCAAACAAACGCTTCAACTCGTTCCATTTAGAATCTGTGTGTTTGAATATCGATCTGAAGTTGGCGTGACGTTGAAGTCGTGCTGCTGGACTCGCTGTAGTTCCTTTATAGCATCACGTTAGCATTTAGCTTCTGGACATTAGATTTATGATTCAACATTATAAAAGTAGACATGTGGAGATTATCCTGAACAAAACGTGCATTTATCAAACAGGTTAGTTTTCCACAGATCTTAATTCCAGCTGTTTTCCTAAATCCTCTGGAGAGATCCCATTGGCTCTGAGACGAGGGAACAGGCAGCTTCCTTCAGGGTAAATACGTCATCCCTGCAACGCTCTATTGTTTACTTACAGGTATGAGTATTGACACGAGTTGGAAGAACCCGTACATCTTTCACCACAAACTGTCTTTCCTCCTTTCTGATTCCCACAATGCACCAATTTATCCTCTGTTGGCAAATACATTTGACCAGCTCATGCATTATGATCAGTATGACGCAGTGAATTCAACTTAAAGTGGGAAATATCACCACGCCGCCCTTCTGTGAATACTTTAGGTTCATGCAAACACACTGCAACATGGCACTGAAGAACAATCCACCGTGTGAGAGTGGGCGGTGTATAATCGCAGCTGAAATAAGGCTTTTTGTTTTTTAATGGCATTTGTAGATATTGTGCTTCCCTGTCTAACTCAAGGTTGGATGGTAAGTCATTATTTCTGAGCAGAAAGCTCTGAGCCATTTAATATTAGAGCGATATCTCAAAGCAACATGAATCTTGACTTCATTTACATCCCTGCCTCATTCGCAGCGCATGCACATCTTGAGAAATTGCCCTCTTTCTGAATAGAAATATATTGTTTTCTTGGTTACACAAGAGCAGCGCTTCTGTGCGTATGAGACGCAACGTTAGCTAAACATGAGCTTGATGACAAAAGGAGAAAACATAGACACTGTGAGACCTACGTTAGCAAACAAGATGTCGGCAGAAAAGCTCGAAAGGGATCAATCGCTGCTTGTTTGGTGTATATCAGTATGTAGTGTCTCTACTTTAAAGAGTCCTCTCCTGCTGATGTTCAGGTGTATATCAGTATGTAGTGTCTCTACTTTAAAGAGTCCTCTCCTGCTGATGTTCAGGTGTATATCAGTGTGTAGTGTCTCTACTTTAAAGAGTCCTCTCCTGCTGATGTTCAGGTGTATATCAGTATGTAGTGTCTCTACTTTAAAGAGTCCTCTCCTGCTGATGTTCAGGTGTATATCAGTATGTAGTGTCTCTACTTTAAAGAGTCCTCTCCTGCTGATGTTCAGGTGTATATCAGTATGTAGTGTCTCTACTTTAAAGAGTCCTCTCCTGCTGATGTTCAGGTGTATATCAGTATGTAGTGTCTCTACTTTAAAGAGTCCTCTCCTGCTGATGTTCAGGTGTATATCAGTATGTAGTGTCTCTCCTTTAAAGAGTCCTCTCCTGCTGATGTTCAGGTGTCTATCAGTATGTAGTGTCTCTACTTTAAAGAGTCCTCTCCTGCTGATGTTCAGGTGTATATCAGTATGTAGTGTCTCTACTTTAAAGAGTCCTCTCCTGCTGATGTTCAGGTGTATATCAGTATGTAGTGTCTCTACTTTAAAGAGTCCTCTCCTGCTGATGTTCAGGTGTATATCAGTATGTAGTGTCTCTACTTTAAAGAGTCCTCTCCTGCTGATGTTCAGGTGTATATCAGTATGTAGTGTCTCTAATTTAAAGAGTCCTCTCCTGCTGATGTTCAGGTGTATATCAGTGTGTAGTGTCTCTACTTTAAAGAGTCCTCTCCTGCTGATGTTCAGGTGTATATCAGTATGTAGTGTCTCTACTTTAAGAGTCCTCTCCTGCTGATGTTCAGGTGTATATCAGTATGTAGTGTCTCTACTTTAAAGAGTCCTCTCCTGCTGATGGTTCAGGTGTATATCAGTATGTAGTGTCTCTACTTTAAAGAGTCCTCTCCTGCTGATGTTCAGGTGTATATCAGTATGTAGTGTCTCTACTTTAAAGAGTCCTCTCCTGCTGATGTTTCAGGTGTATATCAGTATGTAGTGTCTCTCCTTTAAAGAGTCCTCTCCTGCTGATGTTCAGGTGTCTATCAGTATGTAGTGTCTCTACTTTAAAGAGTCCTCTCCTGCTGATGTTCAGGTGTATATCAGTATGTAGTGTCTCTACTTTAAAGAGTCCTCTCCTGCTGATGTTCAGGTGTATATCAGTATGTAGTGTCTCTACTTTAAAGAGTCCTCTCCTGCTGATGTTCAGGTGTATATCAGTATGTAGTGTCTCTACTTTAAAGAGTCCTCTCCTGCTGATGTTCAGGTGTATATCAGTATGTAGTGTCTCTACTTTAAAGAGTCCTCTCCTGCTGATGTTCAGGTGTATATCAGTATGTAGTGTCTCTCCTTTAAAGAGTCCTCTCCTGCTGATGTTCAGGTGTCTATCAGTATGTAGTGTCTCTACTTTTAAAGAGTCCTCTCCTGCTGATGTTCAGGTGTATATCAGTATGTAGTGTCTCTACTTTAAAGAGTCCTCTCCTGCTGATGTTCAGGTGTATATCAGTATGTAGTGTCTCTACTTTAAAGAGTCCTCTCCTGCTGATGTTCAGGTGTATATCAGTATGTAGTGTCTCTACTTTAAAGAGTCCTCTCCTGCTGATGTTCAGGTGTATATCAGTATGTAGTGTCTCTACTTTAAAGAGTCCTCTCCTGCTGATGTTCAGGTGTATATCAGTATGTAGTGTCTCTACTTTAAAGAGTCCTCTCCTGCTGATGTTCAGTGTATATCAGTATGTAGTGTCTCTACTTTAAAGAGTCCTCTCCTGATGTTCAGGTGTATATCAGCATGTAGTGTTTCTACTTTAAAGAGTCCTCTCCTGATGTTCAGGTGTATATCAGCATGTAGTGTCTCTACTTTAAAGAGTCCTCTCCTGCTGATGTTCAGGTGTATATCAGTATGTAGTGTCTCTACTTTAAAGAGTCCTCTCCTGCTGATGTTCAGGTGTATATCAGTATGTAGTGTCTCTACTTTAAAGAGTCCTCTCCTGATGTTCAGGTGTATATCAGCATGTAGTGTTTCTACTTTAAAGAGTCCTCTCCTGCTGATGTTCAGGTGTATATCAGTATGTAGTGTCTCTACTTTAAAGAGTCCTCTCCTGCTGATGTTCAGGTGTATATCAGTATGTAGTGTCTCTACTTTAAAGAGTCCTCTCCTGCTGATGTTCAGGTGTATATCAGTATGTAGTGTCTCTACTTTAAAGAGTCCTCTCCTGCTGATGTTCAGGTGTATATCAGTATGTAGTGTCTCTACTTTAAAGAGTCCTCTCCTGATGTTCAGGTGTATATCAGCATGTAGTGTTTCTACTTTAAAGAGTCCTCTCCTGATGTTCAGGTGTATATCAGCATGTAGTGTCTCTACTTTAAAGAGTCCTCTCCTGCTGATGTTCAGGTGTATATCAGTATGTAGTGTCTCTACTTTAAAGAGTCCTCTCCTGCTGATGTTCAGGTGTATATCAGTATGTAGTGTCTCTACTTTAAAGAGTCCTCTCCTGCTGATGTTCAGGTGTATATCAGTATGTAGTGTCTCTACTTTAAAGAGTCCTCTCCTGCTGATGTTCAGGTGTATATCAGTATTTAGTGTCTCTACTTTAAAGAGTCCTCTCCTGCTGATGTTCAGGTGTATATCAGTATGTAGTGTCTCTACTTTAAAGAGTCCTCTCCTGCTGATGTTCAGTGTATATCAGTATGTAGTGTCTCTACTTTAAAGAGTCCTCTCCTGCTGATGTTCAGGTGTATATCAGTATGTAGTGTCTCTACTTTAAAGAGTCCTCTCCTGCTGATGTTCAGGTGTATATCAGTATGTAGTGTCTCTACTTTAAAGAGTCCTCTCCTGCTGATGTCCAGGTGTATATCAGTATGTAGTGTCTCTACTTTAAAGAGTCCTCTCCTGCTGATGTTCAGGTGTATATCAGTATGTAGTGTCTCTACTTTAAAGAGTCCTCTCCTGCTGATGTTCAGGTGTATATCAGTATGTAGTGTCTCTACTTTAAAGAGTCCTCTCCTGCTGATGTTCAGGTGTATATCAGTATGTAGTGTCTCTACTTTAAAGAGTCCTCTCCTGCTGATGTTCAGGTGTATATCAGTGTGTAGTGTCTCTACTTAAAGAGTCCTCTCCTGCTGATGTTCAGGTGTATATCAGTATGTAGTGTCTCTACTTTAAAGAGTCCTCTCCTGCTGATGTTCAGGTGTATATCAGTATGTAGTGTCTCTACTTTAAAGAGTCCTCTCCTGCTGATGTTCAGGTGTATATCAGTATGTAGTGTCTCTACTTAAAGAGTCCTCTCCTGCTGATGTTCAGGTGTATATCAGTATGTAGTGTCTCTACTTTAAAGAGTCCTCTCCTGCTGATGTTCAGGTGTATATCAGTATGTAGTGTCTCTACTTTAAAGAGTCCTCTCCTGCTGATGTTCAGGTGTATATCAGTATGTAGTGTCTCTACTTTAAAGAGTCCTCTCCTGCTGATGTTCCAGGTGTATATCAGTATGTAGTGTCTCTACTTTAAAGAGTCCTCTCCTGCTGATGTTCAGGTGTATATCAGTATGTAGTGTCTCTACTTTAAAGAGTCCTCTCCTGCTGATGTTCAGGTGTATATCAGTATGTAGTGTCTCTACTTTAAAGAGTCCTCTCCTGCTGATGTTCAGGTGTATATCAGTATGTAGTGTCTCTACTTTAAAGAGTCCTCTCCTGCTGATGTTCAGGTGTATATCAGTATGTAGTGTCTCTACTTTAAAGAGTCCTCTCTCCTGCTGATGTTCAGGTGTATATCAGTATGTAGTGTCTCTACTTTAAAGAGTCCTCTCCTGCTGATGTTCAGGTGTATATCAGTATGTAGTGTCTCTACTTTAAGAGTCCTCTCCTGCTGATGTTCAGGTGTATATCAGTATGTAGTGTCTCTACTTTAAAGAGTCCTCTCCTGCTGATGTTCAGGTGTATATCAGTATGTAGTGTCTCTACTTTAAAGAGTCCTCTCCTGCTGATGTTCAGGTGTATATCAGTATGTAGTGTCTCTACTTTAAAGAGTCCTCTCCTGCTGATGTTCAGGTGTATATCAGTATGTAGTGTCTCTACTTTAAAGAGTCCTCTCCTGCTGATGTTCAGGTGTAATATCAGTATGTAGTGTCTCTACTTAAAGAGTCCTCTCCTGCTGATGTTCAGGTGTATATCAGTATGTAGTGTCTCTACTTTAAAGAGTCCTCTCCTGCTGATGTTCAGGTGTATATCAGTATGTAGTGTCTCTACTTTAAAGAGTCCTCTCCTGCTGATGTTCAGGTGTATATCAGTATGTAGTGTCTCTACTTTAAAGAGTCCTCTCCTGCTGATGTTCAGGTGTATATCAGTATGTAGTGTCTCTACTTTAAAGAGTCCTCTCCTGCTGATGTTCAGGTGTATATCAGTATGTAGTGTCTCTACTTTAAAGAGTCCTCTCCTGCTGATGTTCAGGTGTATATCAGTATAATGAAAACGGAGTGTCGTGGTCAGCAGAGAAACAATCCCCATGCGTCTCCTCCTGATTGGCTCACATCTGAATTCACCGTGTCTTTCCTGATCCGCTAATCAATATTAAACCCCCCCCCCCCGACAGAGAGCAGCAATGCCTCTTCCTGCCCGTTACATGCTGCGATTGTTTCTTTATTGTCGTGTGTTTCCCTTCATGTGGCCTCTATGTCCCCCTGTGAACCCATAGAGAGGGTGAGGCCGGTCAATGAGCTCACTTTAAAGAGGCCTCTCCTGCTGAGTCTGTGTGTGTGTGTGTGTGTGTGTGTGTGTGTGTGTGTGTGTGTGTGTGTGTGTGTGTGTGTGTGTGTGTGTGCAAGTAAGAGTAGCCGTCAACATGCACACTATAGTCTAGTTGCTACCTACATTTGATTGATTTTGCTAACTTATAACTGAACTTATGAGGCGGTATACCTCGAGTGAGCGGCCCAGCCCTTCCTGTATTTGTCTGTCTGTGGCCCTCAGTGAAAAAGGTTTGGACTTCCCTGGTGTATAAAGATAGATTGAGATTGAGAAGGGTTAGGGTTGTGTATAAAGCATCCCCGCTCTCACCTCCCATTTGCTGTCCTGGGTCTTCCTCTTCAGCGAGACGCTCCAGTTCTCCGGGTCGGGCTCGGCGCAGTGAGCGATGGTCAGGGCCAGCGGGACGGAGAGGTCGAGGCCCGGAGGACCGTACATCACCTCAGGGCCCAGGAGGATCTCACAGCCCTCCAGGGTCTCCACACTGAGATACAACGAGACACACACAGGGGGGAAAATTAAGTTATTGAATTGTTCTATGAGTATATGTTTTCGGCGTTGCAGATTGTAGACGGTCCCTAAGCACTCCTCTCCCTCCTCCAGCTGCAGTTTGTAGACGGTCCCTAAGCACTCCTCTCCCTCCTCCAGCTGCAGTTTGTAGACGGTCCCTAAGCACCCCTCTCCCTCCTCCAGCTGCAGTTTGTAGACGGTCCCTAAGCACTCCTCTCCCTCCTCCAGCTGCAGATTGTAGACGGTCCCTAAGCACTCCTCTCCCTCCTCCAGCTGCAGATTGTAGACGGTCCCTAAGCACTCCTCTCCCTCCTCCAGCTGCAGTTTGTAGACGGTCCCTAAGCACTCCTCTCCCTCCTCCAGCTGCAGTTTGTAGACGGTCCCTAAGCACTCCTCTCCCTCCTCCAGCTGCAGTTTGTAGACGGTCCCTAAGCACTCCTCTCCCTCCTCCAGCTGCAGATTGTAGACGGTCCCTAAGCACTCCTCTCCCTCCTCCAGCTGCAGATTGTAGACGGTCCCTAAGCACTCCTCTCCCTCCTCCAGCTGCAGTTTGTAGACGGTCCCTAAGCACTCCTCTCCCTCCTCCAGCTGCAGTTTGTAGACGGTCCCTAAGCACTCCTCTCCCTCCTCCAGCTGCAGTTTGTAGACGGTCCCTAAGCACTCCTCTCCCTCCTCCAGCTGCAGATTGTAGACGGTCCCTAAGCACTCCTCTCCCTCCTCCAGCTGCAGATTGTAGACGGTCCCTAAGCACTCCTCTCCCTCCTCCAGCTGCAGTTTGTAGACGGTCCCTAAGCACTCCTCTCCCTCCTCCAGCTGCAGATTGTAGACGGTCCCTAAGCACTCCTCTCCCTCCTCCAGCTGCAGATTGTAGACGGTCCCTAAGCACTCCTCTCCCTCCTCCAGCTGCAGTTTGTAGACGGTCCCTAAGCACTCCTCTCCCTCCTCCAGCTGCAGTTTGTAGACGGTCCCTAAGCACTCCTCTCCCTCCTCCAGCTGCAGTTTGTAGACGGTCCCTAAGCACTCCTCTCCCTCCTCCAGCTGCAGATTGTAGACGGTCCCTAAGCACTCCTCTCCCTCCTCCAGCTGCAGTTTGTAGACAGTCCCTAAGCACTCCTCTCCCTCCTCCAGCTGCAGTTTGTAGACGGTCCCTAAGCACCCCTCTCCCTCCTCCAGCTGCAGTTTGTAGACGGTCCCTAAGCACTCCTCTCCCTCCTCCAGCTGCAGTTTGTAGACGGTCCCTAAGCACTCCTCTCCCTCCTCCAGCTGCAGTTTGTAGACGGTCCCTAAGCACTCCTCTCCCTCCTCCAGCTGCAGTTTGTAGACGGTCCCTAAGCACTCCTCTCCCTCCTCCAGCTGCAGTTTGTAGACGGTCCCTAAGCACTCCTCTCCCTCCTCCAGCTGCAGTTTGTAGACGGTCCCTAAGCACTCCTCTCCCTCTTCCAGCTGCAGTTTGTAGACGGTCCCTAAGCACTCCTCTCCCTCCTCCAGCTGCAGTTTGTAGACGGTCCCTAAGCACTCCTCTCCCTCCTCCAGCTGCAGATTGTAGACGGTCCCTAAGCACTCCTCTCCCTCCTCCAGCTTGAGATTGTGACCAATTCTTGATGTTTAGCTTGGATGACGGCGCTTATCGAACTGTTCTGATCAAAACGACTCTGTAGCTCGTTGTCTACCTTGCTATGATTGTAAAGTCAAGTTGTATTTTTACAACGTTATGTTCATGAGTTATTGATCCGCGAAATTTGAATCTGTCAATGGCTCAGCTCAGAGTGCTTTGCGACGTGCATGTCCCCTCGCTCTGAGTGTTCTCTTGAGGTCCGTGTCTATTGCCAAGCACTGATGTTATATCTTTTCTATTTTAGGCCAAGCTCAAAGTATACTTCGATGAACCGCTCCATTGTTGTGGTTTCTGTGCCGAACTGACCCGGAAGTACATTGAGCTAAATGAAAGGTTTTGCAAGATCTTTTTTTTTCAACCAATTTTTTTTTTCTTCTCCATGTCCCCTAGGGGGCTCCGTAAAAACCACCCTTGGATGATGGGATAGTAGACAAAGGGCTTTAGGAATCCAAACTAAAACATATAATAAGTTCCCTGTATCAAGATTGATGCAAAACAAGGGACATTTGAAAAAAACCCACTTCTGGGGTCATGTGGGGGGATTTTCCATATCTCTGGAACCCATCGGTCGATTTTGGTGATTGACACCTTTTTTGAACCGTTAGAGACAATAGAATCGAGGGGAAGTTCCTAAATACATCTAAACTTTACCATTGAGGATTGAGAGTGATGCACACGCAGTTTGCCCAAAACCGAAAGCTATGTTACGCTCTATATTTTATGCGTTTTAATGCCCTTGAACACAACTTGTGAAGGTGTTGTCTGGTTTCGCTTTCGCTGCAGTGAGTTTTGGTCGCACAGTGATGATACTTATACCATTGGAATCTGTGGAATCTCAGCTTCCATATGATATCTAGTCTGTGCAGATTGCATGAAGTATGAAATATCGCTACCGTGAGTTATGTGCTAACTGCGTTAGCACTCTTTCGCTTAGTGCTAATTCAGACACTTGGCGTTAGAGTTGTGTTTTGTTTCGGTAAAAATGGTTCATATTGTCAGTTAGCTGAGTTTCTTCCCGTTCCCTTCACTTGTGTTCCCCGAGACAGAGTTTAATGAATATTGTTGTGTTTTGTCCACGCCGGCGGGGACATCGGGCTTGAGGTGTCAAACTCAAGGCGAAAGCTCACAAAGAATATAAGAAGTTTATCATGAGGTTAAAACCAGATTACTAGAAGTATGTTAGAACAACTACATGTCCCATAATGCCTCTTGTTTTGTGAACTGCACACTGAAGCGTCTTAATACCAGCCGTTTCTCACAGTGGCAGAAACACAAGTGGCAGCGGCACAGCGACAACAAACATGGAGCAAAGTACGATAACATCAGCAACCAAAAGGCAGCCGCTTCATCAACAGAATATCTTTATTATTCACTTCAGAAATGTTGACCTTTGAGTGATGAGATATTACTCCACTTCTGCAGTTACTGATAAATGATTGGCCGCTCAAACATTCAGGTGGATACATGTTTTTATTTACTCTGGATCCCGTCACACACAAATCAGAAATGAACAACAATTTAAAATGACACAGAATCAAAGAAACAGAAAAGGTTAAACTAACCCGACATAAAGATCTGAAATCATTGATCATGTGAAGAAAGCTCTTCCTCTCATTGCCTCTAAATCAAACTCCATGTTAATGAGAGTTATGGAGAAACATCATTCTTACAAGCTTTGGTTGGTCCCACGTGTTAAGGAGAAGAAGTTAAGCTAAGTGCATGTAGTTCAGTTTAATAAAGGTTGATCATAGATGCAAAAAGAATACCTTCCAACTAAATAACAAGAAACTAAACAGGTGCAGCTTTAGTTAATTCCTCTCTGAGAAATGAACTCCATCAGAGATATACTCCTCCTGTTTATCTAACTGCTCTGATCCACTGTCACACACACCTTCCCTGGTAATATCTTCACTTCATCCCAAGTTAAAACATATGGAAACAGCCTCTCAGTGAACGTGTGTGTGAAGGTGTGTATGGGTGTGTCAGGGTCAGGATCAGAGAACGACAGCTTTCCTCTGTCCCACTCCAGACTCACTCTGACCCTCTGGAGCTTCTTCTGCAGGCTGAGAGGAGTTTCTTGACCTGGTGGTGACCATGCTGAGTATTTACCTTCATAAAACTGTATGCTCCATAATCCAGACTCCATGTCTCCTTTCCTGTCGACAGACTCTGCTAACACACCCAGTTCCCAGCATGTATTGTCTCCAACCTGGACATCCCAGCTGTGAGTCCCTGAGTCAAAGCCCTCAGAGCCCAGGACTGAGTAGTTATCAAACCTCTCTGGATTATCAGGACGTTTCTGTTCCTCCTCGTCCTCCTCTCGCTCCTCTTCTTCTTCTTCTCTCACACTGGTCAGATCTTCAGACAGGATGAGGTCTGGATCAGTAGTGTTTGGGTCCAGGATCACAGGGTAATAGGACACCATGTCCTTCATCTTGCTCCAGATGTTGAAGCTGAGGTTGCCCAGGTGTTTGGCCTGGTCTATCAGAGCTCCTGAGGGCAGCTGTGGATTCTCCAGCAGGGGGCGCTGCAGCCTCTCCACTGCAGCCTTGTAGTTGAACAGGAAGGAGACGTCTTCAGCTCTCAGCTCCTCCTCTGTGGCTCTGACTGTGTGTGAAAGAGCTGCTATCTCTCTGCTCACAGCCTCCATCTTCTCCTCCATCACCCTCCTCTTCTGCTCCTCTTCCTCCCTCAGTGCAGCCATCCTGGCCTCCTCTTCCTCTTCTAGAAACTGGTGAAGCTTCTTAAACTGCTTCTTAATCTGCGTCTCTGTGCGTCGGGCCTGGACCTTCAGGTGTCCTGCTGTTTGATCAAACTTCACTTTAACTTCTTCAAAAGTCTCTAACTTCTCCTTTAAGGGCTGCAGAGCTTCCTGAAGCTCCTTCTTGTGTTGTCGTGCAGCTTCATCGATGGGTTTGAAACTGTGGTCGCTGTGTTTCTCTGAATCTCTGCAGACGACACACACTGGCTGCTGATGGTCCAGACAGAAGAGTTTGAGTTTCTCAGAGTGCAGACTGCAGAGAGCCTCTGGAGATCTCTGACCTCTCTCCTGTAGGAAACTCTCACACAGGTTCTTCAACACCAGGTTACAGGGAGGTTCTTCTCTTGAAGATCTTCTCTGACAGACTGGACACTCTCGTGTTGGTTTCTCTCTCCACCAGTTCTGCAGACAGGCTTTACAGAAGCTGTGGCTACAGGACAGAACCACAGGGTCTCTAAAGACTTCCTTACAGACCGGACAGCAGAGATCTTCCTCTGATCTGGAAGCCATGTTGTCTCTGAGTGAAGCTGAAAACACAGCAGACAGGAAGTACAGTCAGTCATTTAAAACAGCAATTGTAACCCCAGTGTTTAAATGTGGTGAGAAGTTATCAGCTACAGAACCATCAGCTTTCTACCTGTTGTGTCTAAAGTGATCAGTTAGCTCACTAAAAAGGGGAAGGTCGTATTTATCTAGCCGTTCTCAATGTTTTCTTATAAATAATAAACTGTCATCAACCAAACCATGCTCACTGGGAGTGCCACAAGGCTCTGTGTTGGGACCGTTGTTGTTCAGCATATATTAATGATCTCTCTCCGGATGTATGCTGACGACACGATCATTTACACTCAAGGGAAAATGCTGAACAGGTTGCCACTAAGCTCTCAGTAACACTGCACAGTGATTCATGTCTGATTTTAAATAAATAAAAACAGTTACGATGTATTTTACTAACAAACCCAAACCAACCGTGTATCCACAGCTTAGTGTTAATGGACAAACCATCAAAATGTTAATGATGTCAAATATCTAGGAGTGATCTTGGATACCAATATGACTTTTGAAAAACATGAAATACAGCATATCGCCGGGTTACGTATTGTAACCCTTGTTATATTAACACAGGCGGAGCCCTCTACTGGACTCTATGCAAGCATTCACCTACTGAGATTTCTATAGACGTAGCCGGCCTTGGGGCAGGCCTACCTGAATGCGTGCATCTCACCGTATAAAAGGAGGCCTCACCTCCTGACTATCATCCTACACCTCTCTTCAGCGAGCGGAATAGGACAGACAGTGCCCTGAGTAGAGGGCCCCGCCTGTGCTAATGTAACAAGGGTTACAATACGTAACCCGGCGTTATATCACTCACAGGCTCCGCTGTGCTCAAAAAACAGTGCTGGGGCCCCCCCCCCTCCGCCCATAGGCAGATTGGGAGAATCCCCAGCCCTGTGTGGGCTCACTGTGCACCCACCTCCCTAAGTCCCTAAGGATCACAGGGAGAGTGCAAGTGCCCATGCCCCACACTCAAACACTGACCCCGTGCAGAGTGTGTGTGGACTAAAGTGTGGAGGGCTACCCCCCTCCTGCCCCCAGGCAGGCGAGGGGAGCGCTCCAGCCCTGTAAGGGCCCAAAGCGCATTACGTCACCCCGCGACCCTCCAGGGGCACGGAGAAAACGTAAGCGCATTTACGCCCGGGGAGGGGGTCAGATGCCCACAGCCCCCCCCCCCTCCTCACCAGTCCTGTGTTGCCCCAGCAAGCACAGACGAGGAGAAAGAGCCAGACATGTCCGAGAGATAAAACCTTATGAAAGGGCCTGGCGTTGACCAAGATGCCGCTGTGCATATATCCTCCACACTCACACCGTTGAATAAGGCTGTTGACACAGCTACAGCCCGTGTGGAGTGCACACAAATCGCCTGTCCGTAGGCATGTGCAATGCACTCGCAGAGCCAGCCTGCCAGGCATTTCTTGGACAGAACTTTCCCGTTCACCCTGCCCCCGACGCACACAAACAGCTGTTCAGTGCGTCTCAGGGTAGCTGTGCGCTCCACATAACATGCTAACGCGCGCACCAGGCAGAGGAGCTGTAATTTAGCTTCCCTGGCCCCACCATGGGGTGGAAGACTAAATCCCCCCAACTGAATAACTCTCGACCTGAACGCACTCCTTAGGTTCTTGGGCACAAAGGAGGGGTTCGGTCTGAGTGTCGCGCCGCTCCGGTCACCCCGAATCAGTAAACAGCTCGGGTGCACCGACAGAGCGGTTACCTCGGACACTCTCTTGGCTGACGTTAAGGCAAGAAGCAATGCTGTCTTCCACAACAGTGCTTTCAGGGATGAGAGCTCCAGAGGCTCAAATGGTTCTGTGACCAGAGCCTCGAGCACTAGGGGCAGGTCCCACTGCGGGGCGGAGGCGCGCACTACTGGGTGCAGCCTCCTGACCCCCTGTAAAAACCACGACATCAGTGGATGAGAAAAGGCTGACCTGCCGTCAAATCCCTCATGACAGGACGAGATGGCTGCTGCATACACCTTTACTGTAGAATGTGCACGCCCTCTGTCCACCAATAACTGTAAGAAGGATAAAATAGAGCCCAACTCACAAGATAGGGGATCTATTCTCCGCTCCTCACACCATCGCTGGAATCCCAGCCACTTGGTGGATCCAGCTCTAGCTGCCTGGATAGACTGAATAACGCTATCAGACAATCCACCCTGTCTCAGCCTGTCCCTCTCAGGAGCCAAGCCTGGAGAGGACGGCCCAGAGTGGGTAAAACCCCGATTGCACCTGCCTCTTGAGACATCGCCCCCAGAACTGGGGCTACCAGGACTGGCCCACCTTCATCTGTGTCATCTGAGTACCACGGAGCCCCGACGCGATTCAGTGCTACTAGGATGACTGCCAGACGTTCTCGCCTCACTCTCCCCCGGATGCAATGCATTTTTCCACACACACATCACTCTAGAACTAGAGTTTACAAACGTAAACCACCGTTCTCCTGCGGAGGTCCCTGAACGCACCCCCACGTATTAACCCTGTATTTCCCATTCAACGGTGAAATGCATTAATCGGAGCTATTATACCAGGCAAGGTGTGTTTTCTGACAACAGCACGCTGGCAATAGCGTCTCATGATCCCGCACAGTGCTTTGACAGCACTCGGTTTATTCCACTCACGTGCACACGCCCACCTGCTGGCTCCCTATACTGCGGTTTACAGCAGGGGCGGGGAGTGTTGGACAGTGTTCCTTCCTCTGGGGATGAGCAAGAAGCAGCCACGCTGCGATTACTCCTTATCCCGTGAGCAAGGAGATCGATCCAAAGAGCCCTTCCGTAAACACGCTACTTATTCGGCCTTGCGGCCCAATAATCGCTCTGACCTGGTGAGGCGGAGGCATCTCTAGCAATGAGTGAGTAGCCCACACACCTGCCTCCATGATCATCATCCAGGGAGAGTACAGCCCTGGGCGGTGGACTTCCATGGACGCCAGACCCGGAAGGAATGGCGAACGTGAATGCCATATCCTGGTCCCCCAAACACTCGAAGCAAAGGTGGTGGGGATCGGCGCCCACTATTTAAGCCAGGGCACGAGAGGACAGGCCCGGGTCTCTAGCAGTGGCGACTCCCTGGAGGTATGATAACTCTTTCTTCTTCTTTCAAACGTCTTATCTCTGCTTCAGATGTTGCCCGCTCGCTGAAGAGAAAAGGGATGATAGTCAGGAGGCGAGGCCTCCTTTTATACGGTGAGATGCGCGCGCATTCAGGTAGGCCCGCCCCAAGGCCGGCTACGTCTATATAAATCTCAGTAGGTGAATGCTTGCATAGAGGGTAGTACCCATAGAGTCCAGTAGAGGGCGGAGCCTGTGAGAGATATAACAGGAACTCATTAACAATAGAAGCATGATTTCCCCACATCTTCAGTATTGTATCCCCTGCTGGTCTCAGGCCAGTAAGACTGAGCTGAAACCAGTTTCAACCCTCTTTTGATAAGAAATCATTAAAACACCATCAATGCAATTTGTTATCCAGATACAATCTCCTTCTGTTTTCAATAACTCAATTGGTATTCAACATTAGATACAATGCTTCTCCATCACCGTTGAGAAGCTTCTTCCAGCTCCGCTCTGAACAAATGGGCAGAACCTCGACCCGCCCTGAACGCAGATTTACCCTCTGCACAATCTGCCTTCTCTTGTTTACGCAATCAAACATTGGAATCTGCTTCCATCTTAAAACCTGCTCAGATTTTCACATTTCATCCCAAATGTAGCTTTTTGTGTCTTACCAACATGAAGTTTTCTGTAATTTGAGATGTTAGATAAATGATTCGTACAATTATATGTATTTTGTCAAGTGTACTAGTATATTTATACCTCTGTACTTTGATCTGGTTTTATTGAGAGTGTGATAGGCTCTAGGACATGTTTTATTGCTGTGTTGACAGATCTGCTGTTTAAGTGGCCGTGACAGACCTCACCTTTACCTCACCTACCTCTATTAAGCTTACCATTAATACAAAGTGTTAAATTGGCTATCATTTGGTTTGATGGAAAGGATGTATGTCTCAATAATGTCTTATCAGACATGTGAAACCAGACAGAACATCCTGAACTCTTGACCTATGCACACTATGCATTTTAGAAGGTGCAAGCAAAGCATAAAAGTTCCAACCACAAATCTAGGAAGACGTTGTGGTTTTTGACACCTTGACAACGGTTACAACCAGTGTGCGAAATACCCGTCAATAATCGGGGGGGTCCCCATCTCCCGTTTATTGCGCAACATACCGGTCGAAGATTTCTCAATATGCATTAGGCCTCTATACAATATTTCATGGATGCAAGCCAAGACAATCAGTAGTCGATAGCAGCGTTTCTCAACCGGGGCGCCGTCTGACGTCTTCAGGGGTGCCGTCAAATAATTCCGACGTTCATATGAATGAATGAATACACGACCGTTAAAGAGCCGTCTGTTTCCGATTCTATGCGAGGAAATGCTTTTGCCAGCCAAAATAGAAGATATTTGTGAATAAATGTTTTGAATTATGAATAATGGACATAGTAAGCTTAAAAACATTTTAGTGACCATTGCAAGTGACGAATAAATATTATAATTTGAGACCCCCCCTCAAATTTAGCTGTTGAGGCTTTCAGGGCGGCTCAGGTGTTAATCAGGGGGGTCGAGCTCCCCCGGACCCCCCTGTATTTCGCACACTGGTTACAACGGTTGAGCATCGTAGAGACAAGCTGTCCTTATTGTCTCTCTAAATTAAGTCTCTGTTAATAAATTAAAGTATAAAGTTTGTTTATTTGAAATTAAATGTTTAAAGAAAATAACTTGATTCTAAACATGACATTGACAATGTGTTCTGCTTTCATGAAAAATGTTCATATTCCCTCTCGTTGAAATTGCATATTATTACTATAAGTCTTTATTTGTTTTAATTTTTAAGAGAGACTATAAAAGATGATGTGTGAAGAGAAAGGGGGGGGGGGGGGGCTTGAGAGCTTGGGGACTTTTTTGAGGCTTGATTCTGGGTCTTGGCTCCTGTGCCTTGGGGCCTGGGGTTGGGCTCTTTTAGACGGCTCTAGGGGATTGACTTGTGAATCTGTTGCTTTTGTACTTTGACCTTGTGTCTTTGTAAAACTTTTTTATCTTTCTTTTGTGATTTTTTGGATTCTTGTAAATCCTCTATTTTTGTTAAAAACGTAATAAAACCGGTTTGTACTTTGTACATTTCGACCCAGTTCCTGGTCTCTCTCGTGGTCTCTGAAGGTATCTGCTTGGTCTCAGAGTGAGGTAAGAACACCCTTCCTTGGAAAAGGCTGACAGTAGTTAATAATTTGTATTTGAAAATTGTTTAAGGGAAATAGAAATTCTGCTAAGGTTAAAACCGTAGTTGGTTACTGTGGTTTTGATTGATATTGAAATATGACATGTGCTCTGCTGATGTGGTGATATCACTGCTGATATATTAATGTTTGATTGGCATAACTGGGGATCAAAATTGGGGGTTAGGGATTGTGGGTCCTGACGCTGCCCTAATTACCAAGGGGTCTCCCAACGACACGGAGTTTCTCCTCCAGGGGCAGTTTAGATATTGCTCTGGGGTTCTACCAGCCCACCAACACCTACTGCACTACACACTCCGTTTTGCCATCCTAGCGGTCGGACATCCGAGGCTGGAGTGCCTAAAATAGGGATACGACGGGCCGTTTGGTGTTAGAGGCCACGCAGCTAGTGCCCCCCTGAGCAGATTACGGTGATCTTGCGTGTAGATTCTGGAGGGTTTAGTTCTAAATGTAGGACGGCCGTTTTCCGGATCCTTATCAGCATCGGAGCTCGGTATCGGAGATGACCTTGATATTAACATTGGTTGTATGGAAGTTAGATTCCTTTTCAGCTGGTTGATTGTTATGTGTTCCTGCCCAGGGACTGCAGGTGGAAATGAGCTTTTAGCTATAATATAGCATTTAGCATCTATTCTCTTTTTAAGATTAATGTATATGTGTGCATGTTCCTTGTTCAATAAAGACATAAAATAATATAATAAGTCCCCCCCCCTCCTCTACTGACTGAAATCTACTCTGAGTGGTGTTGGAGTCAGACTCACCTTCAGGGGGTGGAGGGTCCTCAGGTTGAAGCAGCAGTGTTGTAGTTTCCTCTTTTCTCTCCTGCAGCTGAACTCAGAGGAAGTTGTTAGTTTGGTCTGAAGGTGAATCTGATCGTCTGGTTCTCAGTCCGTCTCTCTGAAGTGATGAAGTCTGCTGGGTGCTGTTTCCTCTCAAGTAACTCAAGGAGTGTCTCGGTTCAAAGTGCGGATTCATTGCAGGATTAAAGGTTGTAGTGGAGAGTTAAACATTAACACATCCTATGGTGCAGAGTGATCGTAGGTACTCTAAACCGTTATCAAACCAAACGCGGTAGTTCTAAATCTGAACCCATTCATCTGTACGAGCGTACCGTGCTGAATCTAATCTTTCCTCTTTCTGGGAGTGGGTTTGAGTTCTTGCTGCTGCTTCGAGTTCTCCAACCTAGGGATGCCATAAAAACAGCAATCAGACGTTTACTCCTGCGGTCGATAGATTATCTTGGATGTCGTCATTGTTGTAGAAGACATTGTTCTGTAATTCATCCAATCACACACCAGTAGCTGCTTGGAAGACGTGAAGGCAAACATTGGTTCACAAGAGCTTTAGCTAACGATATGCTGTGGACTTTATACGTGTTGAAGACGATGAGTGTTCTTCTGAAACCAACAGGTGATTTTCTAACAGCTCAAACTCTTTTTCCCGGTGGTTTGAACAGAACGCTAACATGTGAAACTAGAGAAGTCTGAGGAAGATGGATGGATGTTTAGGGCCACACGGTCAGAACCGGGCCGGTCTCAAACCTGACCTTTAAGCCTCAACGCCTGAACACTATAATGTGTTTATTTCATTTCAGTAAAGCTGTGAGAGTGCTCTGCTCACCGTGGGGGAGGAACTGAAGGAGATGAAGGGTGTTTGCAACAAGGGTTTAATCAGAGGCCAACGAAAAACCAGGGGCAACATAAAAGAGTCCAACCAGAAACAAAATCCACTTCATGGCTCGCCAGGTAGGGCTTCTGAGGGACTCCCCCCTCCAGGACCCAGCCCACTGAGAAAGACCAGAACCAGGTTCCCAGCAGGCTTTTATCTAGTGACTGGTGACCTGGTTCTGATCAGCTGTCTGTCCCCGCTGCCACAGAAGTATATATATATATATCAGCGGTCAGTATAGTCCTGAATCCGATTAAATCCTGGGTTTAAATGTAAATGTGTAAACCTAGGCCCCGTCCACACGGAGACGAAGTCGATTTCAAAAAAGTATTTCATCCACACGGAATCGGCTCAAGAAATGTGTCCGTCCAAACAAAACCACTCGAAAACGCTTGAGACGCTGTAGTGCATACGCGTGAAGGGTCTGCTTTATGCACTCCGCACAGTAACCCTGCTGCGAGGCTCCGGCGAACAGTTCATGAGCGTGCTCACTAGCGCACCTCCCCCCCCCGTTCATAAAGTCAAGTACCCCTCAAAAGCTCCGGTTTATTTCATTTTAAGGATGCGCACCAAGCAACATCTCCACGTGCTCCTTTGAGACCCAGGGCAAACAGGTTATGTGCACCCCTGGGCATAAAGTATAAAGAAACAAACAAGGTAGTTCATGTAATTCTCCATGTCAATCAATCAATCAATCAATCAATCAATCAATTAATCAATCAATCAATGTTTATTTATATAGCCCAATATCACAAATGGTACATTTGTCTCAGTGGACTTCACAGTTTGTACAGAATATCAGTATGACAATACGACACCCTCTGTCCTTAGACCCTCTGTCCTTAGACCCTCTGTCCTCAGACCCTCTGTCCTTAGACCCTCTGTCCTTAGACCCTCACATCGTACAAGGAAAAACCTCCAGAGAAAAACCACAGTTTAAAGGGAAAAATGGGAGAAACCTCAGGGAGAGCAACAGAGGAGGGATCCCTCTCCCAGGACGGACAGACGTGCAATAGATGCCGTGTGTAAATCCAAGAGATAATACATTTGCAACATAGGTAGTCCAAATGTTTAGAAATGCATGTGTGTATAATAAGAAGATGAATCCACGAGGATGTCAGCAATCTTGTCCACTTGTTGCTGATGGTTGTGGTCGAGGAGCTGTAGATTTTGCACTAAAATCTGTATCATTGTCAGTAGCGTCTGGAGAACGAATGCAACCCTGTGATCCCCCATTGTTGTTGTTGTTGTTGTTGTTGGCGAAACGCATCAGCAATGACGCGGGTGACGCAGGGGTGAGTAGGAGAGGTTGGGAGAGGCGGGGCTATGGCGTCATCGATTCAGGAAAAGATCGGTGGTGACGTGAAGTCATGTGACCGTGCTGCAGGCCCGGCTCCAGGATTAAATGACTGAGGGGGCTGTTAAAAAATCTGAGGGGTGATTTTTTTTTTACAACAACGAAAAACATTGGCGATGTAATGAATTGACACACCGAGCTTTTTTCCTTCTCACTGCTCTACAATCTCTTTGCTTCTTTATTCCGGATTGACCCCTCTCATTCTGTTCCTCTGATCTTTAATAATAGATAGTACATTATTAGATGGCTGCACTTTGGTTCACAGACTAACATTGATTTCCTCAATTTATAAATGGACAGGCTCTGTAATTATAGCATAACCTGTTCTCCTCTATCCCTTAACTCGTCTTCCTATACAGATTTACTTACCTCTAGTCAGGATTAAAGAAACATTAATCTGGTTGATTTTTTATTTTCAGGATCGAATGTTCAAACCAAGGCCTAAAACCTGGCATTTCATAAGAAAGTGACTAATATATACACCAAATGTAATATTGGATCAAACACTGCACCAAATGGACAGACACAGATCAAAAATTAAAATAAAGTCCCCTGGTTTGTCTCCAGAGTCTAACTGCCATGAGAAAAACGAATTTAATGTTCCAAAATCCGTCACTAGATGGCGCTCATTGTACCAATACGGTTGATATAATACATAACATATTATTATTCTAGTAAAAGGGCTCGCTTTGGCAAAAACCTGATCCATACAGGCAGCCCTAAATAATAACAAGTAACCATCATGTGTGGTGCTATCTGTAGTTTTTGTCTCTGTGCAAATGAATGTCCCCCTGGGGACAATAAATCTAAACTAATTCAATCCCACACTTAGCGATTGAAAATATACATTCGTAACTTACCTCGTTTAAAGCACTTTAGTTGTAATACTGTGGATTTAGTTGGCACTACTAGCCTAGTTTCTTTTGTCCAATATCTCGCCGGCAGGTACATCGAAGTAGAAGAAGAAGAAGAAGTTTTCGGGAGTTTCAACCGGGTACCGGCCACGGAAAACGGGGACGTTTTGGTCACCCATCCGACTGTGTTTACAGCTAAGCACACACGCTAACATTAAAACTACAAGCTCACTTCTTGACTGCCTGCCCACATATCTGATCTAAACATAGTAACGTGTATTAGGGAAGATCATTGTTTAAAGTTATTATTTAATAATTGTGACATTTATTGTACTTTTTTCACGATGAATGAATGAGAGTGAGGGGGCAAAGAATACAACTGAGGGGGCAATGCCCACCGTGCTGTAGTTCCTTTACAGCCCAACATTAGCTGCCTTTAGCTTCCAAAATCCAATCGACAAATCCCTCATAAATCCTTCTTCCCTGAAACACTCCGTTACTCCCTGACCTCCTCCCTACGTCTCTTACCTCAGAGTCCCTTTTTCCTCTCATGTAATCAGCCGCCCTGATCTCCTCTGGATCCCTGAGCCAACATCTCTGATCACACATTTAATGTAAAGTGTAGACGAAGAGCACATTACTCGCTCCTCGACTCCAGCAGCGACCTTAAAGAAGCGTCCAGACTTTCTCTCATCACCATGAAGAGCCCTCTGATGAGGTGCATTATTTAAAGTGAGCAGTGACTCAGTCCCATGGGATTCGGTTGGCTGTGCAAAGTGGCATTTTTGGCAGAAGAGACGGCCGGCTTATTAAATGCACACATTAGCAAACTGCATTAGCACCACCTTTATTTGCTTCCAGTCTCACAGCCAGGGGCGGACTGGCCATCTGTAGAATCTGGAGAACCACAGAACGGCCGGTCGTCAAGGGCCGTTGACGGCCCTTGACGACCGGCCCTTTAAAAAAAAATTGTTTAACGTCATCTTTTAAGTTGCGCTGATGGCCGACAGAGGGCGACAGCGGCCGCTAATGCAGTTGTGTGTCTTATCTGTCAAATAATCACACACGAAGAAGAACAAAGACCGGCCACAGGAAGAGAAGGGATTAGACGGGGAGACAGGGAGAATCAAAAAACATGGATACAAATCAAAGAAAAGAAAAAGGTGGGCCGAGAAGGCAATAGAAAAAAAGGTGAAGTCACTCGGAGGTGAAGCATATAAATGTCGCAACTTGACAGACCTTTTTGGCAGCAGCGCTGCTACGAGCACTATCAGCAGCAGCTTAGAACAAGTGCAAGATGATGAAGAGAATGATGAGGGCGTGAGTTCAGATATACAGCCAGCCTCCTGCGTTCATGATGAGGGACAGAGTTGAGCTGCTGGAAGAACCAGCTCAACTGGCACACGTGCAGGGCAAGAGCAAGAGGTGGGTGAGAATTATCCCTTGAACTCAGTGGCGTTTTCTCCCGGAGGCCAAGGGAAGCCAGGCTTCCCCTGTTTTTTTGGATTGTAGTTATAATTTTAATAAATAAATAAAAACACTTCGTTTAGTTTCGGTAATTATTCTGCCGGCCCGTCTCTCCCCCATTCTCATTGAGTATTTTACAAAGAGTGAAACAGCGCCCCTATAGATGTTATGGTGAAACAGTAGATTGCACTCTCTGTTGCGAGAGGAGGCCAGCCGAAATGAGCTTCCCTTGGTGAAAAAAAATCGAGGGATTGACCAATCAGATGAGGCTCACGTCATGCCTCACAATCCAATCAAATCGCATCAACTTCAGTTCGTACTGTAGCTGTCATCACCGCCCTTAAAAGGTAGAAAGCAACAGAAGCAAGTGCAATTATGGAGGGTGGAGATTTGGAGTATTTCATCAAAAATAATTGTACTAAACTTCCGCTCCAGCAGCAACTAAAAATGAAATCTGATGACAGGCCAATGCCCAAACTGGAGCTGTGTACAGCGAGGAACAAAGGAGCGAATCGGACGTAAAACTTTAAATAATAAACAGTGGATTTCTAACATTTGACATTTCATGTGACTGGGTCAGTTTCCAGGGCTGAATTTTAGTCCCAGTCCGCCCCTGCTCACAGCTGTTCGTCCCACAGTGCTTTTGTCCATTTTTAGATATAGGAGCAGCAGTTTAAGGTACATACACAACAACTTTCAACCAGTGGTGGAAGAAGAAGTCCTGAATTAAAAGTCTTACTTACCTAAAAGTACAAAACTACTGGCATCAACATATACTTTAAGTAATGAGAATCATACTCATTGTGGAAAATGGCCCATTTCAAAATAATTTACAGTATATTATTTCATTATAATTAGTTATGCAATGGTGTCTTTTATTTGTATGTTGCACTTTGTAAAGGTGGGGTTTATTTCACCATGGAATAATTGTACTGGTTTGTCACACTGTGCTTATGTCCATTTTTAATCACACAGAGAGGTAGACGTGAAGCTTCGTGCATCGCTGAATAAAGTCTCCAGATTTTAACATTCATCACATCTATCTTCTGCTACAGCTCAGCATTCATCAAATCCACTTCAGTAATCAAGGGCTGGCAAAGTTACTTGATTGAGAGAACAGCTCTGAAGCACATTAACAAGAACTTAAACCAATCACCCATCTGTTTTAAAAATACATCACCAGCCACCGTGCTTTGAGTTATAATGCCATCATAATGACTATTCAAGTTACTTTGATACCACTTCATCTCTAATCTGCAGCGCACTTGACTGCTAGCAACGAGGCTAATCACAAACAGCATGTACTACTTATCATTGAGGGTGCTACTCTAATAACATTAAATGGGTATCCATTTGCTCTGCTATTCTCCTGAAATACTGGAGACTTTATACAAATGTCGACATTTTATGACTCTCAAAGCCAGAATAGACAAAGGTCCACAGTGTTGTGGTGTACATTTTACAGTGTAAATTACCTGTCAGTGTGCTATTCAGCTAGCGAACGTTAGCTATCTATCTGTAAAACTAGTTAGCGAACCTTAGGAATGAACTTAGCAAGCTAGCTGGTCAACGTTAGCTATCTCCTTTTCAAGCTAACCAATGTTTCCTATCTACTTTACAAGCTAATGTTCGCTGCCAATACAATTATTTATCCAGCTTATGTTAGCTACCTATTTAACACAGGGTTGCCAACTCTCACGCATCTGGCGTGTGACACACGCTTTCACTCTCAATCTCACGCTCTCACGCTGCCCAAACTATTCTCACGCCAAAACAAGAATACCGAAGACTAGAAACGGTTTTGAAAACGTTTGTCACGTAGTGATCGTCTTCTCAATAGAACATCTTTGATAATGTCTTCTGGCCAATCAGAATCAAGATAACGGCTTGGTGTTGTTGCAGGAAGTCCCGACGGAGAATACTTTTGCTGTAGTACATCTCTATATACATCGATACAACATTACGTGTTGATAGAAATCAACACGTAATGAAATAAGACCCCACGGTTTGATGATTGATAGGTGTGTGGGCTGGCTTTCATTTTGACACACAGAACAATGGGGGCTATCCACCCTTATCCACAATGTAAAGTAACTCACAGCCTCTTCCCTCTTCTGTGAGGAGCAGCAGGTTCAGCTTTCAGAACAAAGTAACAGAAAACTAAAATGGCATTCATCTTTTAAAATATGTCGTGTAGTGATAGATGTATTTATTGTTCTTCTCCAGAGAGTACCAGAATGTGTGTTTTATGTTAGTATTTCAAAAGATCTCCTGTGGGAGAATCCCCCCCAGACCCCCCTGCAGGGGTTGGGTTTTCAGCATGTCAACTCTTTCACCTGTGGGGAAGTTGCAGGATTGGCTCCTGGTCAAGCTTTTTATTTACTACAAGACAAATGTGCCTTTTTATTTCATACAGCTCAATTTGGATTGAGACAGGGAAATAATCTAAACCTCACGCGTGGCGTTTCACTGTCAAGGGAGCGTGTATGTAATTACATTGCAAATACTGACTTGAGCCCCCCCGCTGTATGGGTTAGCCCTACCATAGATTACCCAACACAAATACTCTGGCGCCGTCACTGCCGACCCGTATCGCGCATGCGCAGATCTAAGATCCAGTAGAAATGATAACAAGTCAAAGTCTGCTGCTTCTTGTTCTACTAGGCCAACATAGAGTCAAAGACTATATGAGAGTGAGAGTGTGTTAATTAATATGTTTGGCAGGTTGGAGTAAGTCTGTAGATTTGTGTGTGTGTGTGTGTTTCATGTATAGGCCTCTCACGATAATTAATTTTGTTGGATACATTTTCCCGGATATTATTGCGATAAACGATGATATTGTCGGCACCGTTGTCTGACCATTTTAGACCGCTGACATAATGATAATATATAATAATAATTCAAGTACATCCTTTCAAACTGCTAGTCACATCCTCATGTAAATGGAAATTTATCGAGTTCATTTTTATTTATCGTACGATAAGTCAATGAATTGCTTATCGCGACAGGTACACAATTAAACAGTGGAAACAAACATGTGTTTGACTTTCATTAGTGAATGAAACTGTGTGCCCTTTATAGTCTGTGTCCAATATTGTGTATTTGTATATATTGTATATATATCCTATATATATGCTAAGGTCCCGCTACTGACACGGTAGCAGTCATTTAGTGCGCATATGTGTAATTAAACCCATGATATCAAAATCTCACTCCAGCCAGGTACCCAAAGTTGGCAACCCTGATCTAACAAGGTAACTAGGTATCTGTAAACCTAGCTAGCAGACATGAGCTATCTATCTATTCAAATTCCAAGCGAGCGTGAGCTATCTTAGTCGTTATCTAGCTTAACGTGGACCCATCATGCTGTGTGTAGGCAATAGCACAGGTCTCAGATATATAAAAAAATATAAAAAACATGTCTATGAAGTGTTTTGCTCCAAACACCAAACAGATCATTCTAGCCATGCCTCATATCTCTCTATTTCACTTCCTGTTTCAAAAGAGCTGATTTGGGTATAAAGCTTTAAAGAGGAGGGGTCTGAGCTCATGGGGACCTGGCAGCTACTGTCTAAACTAAATGCTGCCGTGATGAAACGCCATATCATGGATTATCAAGGATTCTCTCTGAAACAGTCTGGAGCTCAAAGGCTTTCTCTCTTGCCGGTTATACCACAAGGTGAGTTCCTTTTTACTTCCTGCTTCTTCACACACATGCTCTCCAGTACAGGTTAGCTCTGAGTGTTAGCGATGCTAATGTAAACACCGACCATATTACGTCCAAAACAGTCGGGCATTGTTTCTGATAGCAACGTTTCTGATTGGGCCGTGGGTCCACATTTCAGATATTACGTCATATCGGACGCAAATCTGGATCAGCTCCGTTGTTCCCCGTTTTTAGAGATTTGGGTAAGGAGGAAAAGAGAGAGGGTTTTATTTCCTGACGCTGCGTGAGTTCCCCGACACACCGGGGACACACCGGGGACACATGGTGATGTATAAAAGACATCAGCAAGTGCATTTTGCATGATAGGTCCCCTTTAATACATTTTCTGATTTACATTTTCCTAGACATTGGTATACTATAGTCAAACATGGCTGTTACTTTAACTTAGCTACCTATCTAACAAGGTAACTAGGGAATGTAAGCTATATATCTGTAAACCTAGCTAGCAGATGTTCACTAACTACTATTAAACTTCCAAGCAAACGTTAGCTCTCTAAGTAGTTATCTAGCTTACGTTAGCTACCTATCTATCAAGGTAGCAAATGTTAGCTCTATCTGTTAACCTAGCTAGCAAACGTAAGCTATCTATCAATTAAACTTCCTAGTCGACGTTAGCTATCTAAGTAGTTAACTAGCGTAGGTTAGCTACCAATCTAACAAGGTTACTAGCAAACGTAAGCTATCTATCTGTAAACTTAGCTAACGGACATCTATCTATGAGACTTCCTAGTTGACGATAGCTATCTAAGTAGTTAACTAGCTTACTTAATGGACTGCGTGTGGAACAGGGGAGGTGCAAAGCACTGATGAAAGTGTGGAACTATACCACAGAAGACACGTGCAGCTGTGGATCAGTGCAGACAATGTCCCACCTACTGGAATGTGCAGATGCCCCCCGGTGCAGTCCAGAAGACCTGGCAGAACCTACCCCATCAGCTGTAAAATTCTTCTTCTCGCCTACAAAGCCCTTAATGGGCAGGCGCCATCTTACCTTAAAGAACTCATTATACCCTACTGTCCTACGAGGGCATTGCATTCCAAGAATGCAGGGTTGTTGGTTGTTCCTAGAGTCTCTAAAAGTACAATGGGAGCCAGAGCCTTTTCTTATCAAGCTCCACATTTGTGGAATCAGCTTCCAGTTTGTGTTCGGGCGGCAGACACCCTATCCGTTTTTAAGAGTGCGCTTAAGACCTTCCTTTTTGATAAAGCTTATAGTTAGGGCTGATTAGATTCAGGGCTGATTAGATTCAGCCCCTAGTTTTGCTGATATAGGCTTAGTTTGTCGGGGGACATCTTACTTCTTCCTTCTCTCTGTCTATACCTGTGTACTCTCATGTTCCGGTTAACCCAGCTTCCCCACATGTCTTTCTTTTTGGTGTCTATATACGCTGGGATCCGGAGTCATGGATGATCCTGCGGTCCTGTGTCCTGCATCGCGAGCCCTGGATCTTGAGTCGTGGCTGTGGTCATGGATCATAGGTCCTGGATGGATATCCTCGTGGATTCATCTTCCTATTATACACACATGCATTTCCAAACATTTGGACTACCTATGTTGCAAATGTATTATCATTTCAATTTACACACGGCATCTATTGCACGTCTGTCCGTCCTGGGAGAGGGATCCCTCCTCTGTTGCTCTCCCTGAGGTTTCTCCCATTTTTCCCTTTAAAACTGTGGGTTTTCTTCGGAAGTTTTTCCTTGTACGATGTGAGGGTCTAAGGACAGAGGGTCTGAGGACAGAGGGTCTAAGGACAGAGGGTCTAAGGACAGAGGGTGTCGTATTGTCATACTGATATTTCGTACAAACTGTGAAGTCCACTGAGACAAATGTAACATTTGTGATATTGGGCTATATAAATAAACATTGATTGATGATTGATTGATTGACTGTGGCCGGTGCCCGATACTGGCAGAACAATCTGAGATTGCTACGGACTCGAAGAAGAAGAAGACTAGCTTACATTAGCTATCAATCTATCAAACTTCCTAGCAAATGTTAAATATCTAGCTACCTTTAGCCATATTTTTGGCTCTCATCATTTCAATTAGAATTATTATTTAATACCCTATGGTTAGACTTACAATGTGGACCTGTATCTATCGTTCTGAAAGTGTGAGTAATTGTAAACCAACGTGTAACGTACACTAACTTGAGTACCAGCTTGTGTACCAACACAAAATAAGGTAACGTGGAAGCGCCCTAGAACAAGCAAAGCAGAAAGCTGCGAATGTCCGAGGAGGAGTCTTGTTTTCTTGCGATAAAATCATTCAGAATGCACTAGTTTTCAGTTTCCTTTGTGACACCCTGACATCTATTCAGGCCTATTATATTCAGCTTTGGGGGACACTACAGAAACAAGGAAAAGAGACATTTAGCAGAACAATATAATAACTGAAGACAATATGTACGTATATTTGAACTGGGAATAAACTCTATTTAATTTGAGGGTTGAATGATGCGCTTCCTGCTCATTCTGCAGTGTGTTTGAAGCGTCTGATTTATAAAATAAGGCGGCAGCGTCTAGACAGAAATAAACAGCTGGGCCTCTCTCATAAAGCACACATAGGGAAACTCGTTCCATCATTAAAGGCTCTTCTCCTACCAGGACAAAGCTGTTACGGCCTCAGTAGATTGAGGGATTTATCTTTTCAATACAAAGCGCCCATAAAACCTCAGAGGGGATACGTCTGACCTAAGCAAAACCTTCAAAGATTTAGATGAGCCTTTGAAAAGCTCCCAAAAAAAGAAAAATAAGCAGTTTTTAAATAGAAGTGAAGTAGCTTGGACAGGGATTGTGGCAGGAAACAGCTCCCAGCATGCACTCTGGCAGCAGGATGCAGACAGTGATTGACAGCTGCAGAGATGACAGGACCACAGGGAGAAATATGTCCGTCTGCAGTGAACACGGGAAGAAAAAGGCGTTGAAAAGCACATCTGGTGGTCAGGATCAACCACTGGCAGTGCTCACGAGTTGCACAGGTCACAGGTAGGCATGTCTTACAGGAGAGAAAAGGATTACACGTGCACTATACATTTCAACAACCCTACAAAAAGATTCAGTACTGTCAGGCACCACAAACATGAAATGAAATGTATTCTAGTAGCAAAATACTCAAAAGGACGTCAACATTGTACTTATTTCCGTACTCATTTTGCACCACAAGCACTGGTCCATATTGCGACTTCATTAACATTTCAATGAACTGTGCAGCTCTAATAACAGGTGTCTTTTATTCCTGTGAGGATACACGCTCTCCTCTCTACACTCGAAAACATGCAGAAACCCCCGGAGAGCAGCTCAGTCCATCGAAGGGTCATCATTACCACGCTGTGATCAGAATACGTAACTCAGAGAGGAGAGGCCTCTGGAGACGTCTGCTTTGCTGCAACCATCACTCCCCCCTTCATCATCATTTAAACGTCTCCTATTATACTATTTTTAGGCACATATTACAGGTCTCAGATATATCATATATAAGAAACATGTCTCTGAAGTGTCCTGCTCCAAACCCCAAACAGATCCTTGTAGCCCCCCCACTCTCTTCCAGCTGTTACTAAGGACATGTCTCTGAAGTGTCCTGCTCCAAACCCCAAACAGGTCCTTGTAGCCCCCCCACTCTCTTCCAGCTGTTACTAAGGACATGTCTCTGAAGTGTCCTGCTCCAAACCCCAAACAGGTCCTTGTAGCCCCCCCCCTCCTCTCCTCCAGCTGTTCCTAAAGAGCTGACTCTGGGTCAGCAGCTTCAGAGAGAGAGTAGATCTCATCAGGAGAATTCTCCCAGCAGAAACTTAGCTAAATGCTGCCGTGATGAAACTCCACATCATGTTCCAAACCACATCAAGGATCCTCTCTGAAACAGGATGGAGCTCAAACTCTTTCTCTCTCTCAGGTTTACCACAAGGTGACTTCCTTTTGATTTCCTGCTTCTTCACACACACTCTCTCCAGCACAGGTTAGCTCTGAGTGTTAGCATGCTAATGTAAACACAGACCATATTACTTCCAGAACACGTCTCATTGTTTCTGACAGCAACGTTTCTGATTGGCCCGTGGGTGTAAAGCCCGCCCACATTTTAGTAATGTGGTCATGACGCAGCAAATCTGGATCAGTTTCGTTGTTCCCCGTTTTTAGAGATGTGGGTACGGAGGAGAAGAGAGAGGGGTTATTTCCTGACACTTTGAGAGTCTCCTGACACACCGGGGACACACCGGGGACACCCCGGGGACACACCGGGGACACCCCGGGGACACACCGGAGACACACTGGGGACACACAGGGGACACACAGGGGACACCCCGGGGACACACCGGAGACACCCCGGGGACACACCGGAGACACACCGGGGACACACAGGGGACACACAGGGGACACCCCGGGGACACACCGGAGACACACTGGGGACACACAGGGGACACCCCGGGGACACACCGGAGACACACTGGGGACACACAGGGGACACCCCGGGGACACACCGGAGACACACCGGGGACACACCGGGGACACACAGGGGACACCCCGGGGAGACACCGGAGACACACTGGGGACACACAGGGGACACCCCGGAGACACACCGGGGACACACCGGGGACACACAGGGGACACCCCGGGGACACACCGGAGACACACCGGACACACACAGGGGACACACACCGGGGACACACACCGGGGACACACCGGGGACACACCGGAGACACACTGGGGACACACCGGAGACACACCGGAGACACACCGGGGACACACCGGAGACACACCGGGGACACACACCGGGGACACACACCGGGGACACACCGGACACACACAGGGGACACACACCAGGGACACACACGTGGGACACACAGGGGACACACGTGGGACACACCGGAGACACACCGGGGAATCAAAAAGTGCATTGTGCATGACATGTGACGTTTAAACTCCCTTCGAGTCCTGACGCACCAAAACTACAGACTGACTCTGCAGAGGAGGACAAACAGAGAGGCTTTGTATACGAGCAGGAAGCTAAATGATCGACTCCATTACCCCTCCTCTCCCCAGAGTCCAGACTAACACCTCCAAAATCATGCAGTGTGAGGAAAGGAACAACTGGAACAGGATAAACACTTTGTGAAAAAATAGCACCGTCACTAAATGAGGGACGATCTACGGAAACAGCATTATAGAAAATATCTGACCTTCAAATTGAATCGATCAAACTATGACTTTTAAGAAGTTTGTTTCGTTTTCCTTGAGAATTTTGACGGTATCTAAAATATTCCTCCCATGTGAAAGACAAAAGGAAACTGCATTCCTTATGACCTCACACCTTAAAAGGATGCTTCTGGAAACACACTCTCAGGGTTAACACAGAGAGATCTGACACACACACACACACACACACACACACACACACACACACACACACACACACACACACACACACACACACACACACACACACACACACACACACACACACACACACACACACACACACACACACACACACACACACACACACACACACACACACACACACACACACACACACACACACACACACACACACACACACACACACACACACACACACACACACACACACACACACACACACACACACACACACTCATGATTTGCATACATGCTAATCCAATACAGGCAGTACAAATAATGCCAATACACACAGCCAGATGGCTCAGCATTTCCTGTGTAGTACACATTATACAGAGGGTGATCCCAGTATGAATACTACCATACGAGTATATGTAGTACACATTATACAGAGGGTGATCCCAGTATGAATACTACCATACGAGTATATGTAGTACACATTATACAGAGGGTGATCCCAGTATGAATACTACCATACGAGTATATGTTGTACACAGTATACAGATGTGTGTACTTCTACCCTCTCTGGCGACAGACAGACAGACGGATGCTGAGAGGACCTTTGTGTTCGCTCACCTTGCCTCTCCGTCATTGATCACCATGAACATCTCGCAGGACTCGTTCTCAGCCACGGCTCCGCGAGGAACCAGCAGACTGACCCCTGGACCAGAGACACAAACACACATAAACATCCAGACATACAATAATATCATATATTAAAGAAGTACAGCTGTCCTACATGCAGAGGGTAACGGGATATTCATGAGCAGAGGTGGGAAGTAACTAAGTACATTCAAGTTCAGAGGTACTTTATGTACTTCTACTCCACTAGCTCAAACTCTTTCTCTCTCTCAGGTTTACCACAAGGTGACTTCCTTTTGATTTCCTGCTTCTTCACACAGACTCTCTCCAGCACAGGTTAGCTCTGAGTGTTAGCATGCTAATGTGAACACAGACCATATTACTTCCAGAACACGTCTCATTGTTTCTGACAGCAACGTTTCTGATTGGCCCGTGGGGGTAAAGCCCGCCCACATTTTAGTAATGTCGTCATGACGCAGCAAATCTAGATCAGCTCCGTTGTTCCCCGTTTTTAGAGATGTGGGTACGGAGGAGAAGAGAGAGGGGTTTATTTCTGACACTTTGTGAGTCTCCTGACACGCCGGGGACACACCGGGGACACATGGTGATGTAGAAAAGACATCACTTAGTGAGTCTCCTGACACACCGGGGACACACCGGGGACACATGGTGATGTAGAAAAGACATCACTTAGTGAGTCTCCTGACACACCGGGGACACACCGGGGACACATGGTGATGTAGAGAAGACATCACTTAGTGAGTCTCCTGACACACCGGGGACACACCGGGGACACATGGTGATGTAGAGAAGACATCACTTAGTGAGTCTCCTGACACACCGGGGACACACCGGGGACACACCGGGGACACATGGTGATGTAGAGAAGACATCAAAAAGTGACTTTTGCATGATAGGAGACCTTTAAAGAGTCCTCCACACAGACAGGTGGAGGCAGTGTTGTTTCTGTTATCTACTTCCTGTTACTCTCACCAGAGTCTGGCAGCACCAGGCGGCCTCCGGTGGGTCCGAACACTTCGCTGGCTCTCAGCTGTTTCCCGGCGCTGAGCGGCCCGTTCAGCGCCAGAAGGCCTTTTTTGTGCCGCTCCTCGGTGTCGCTGTAGTCCTGGTTCGAGTCCCGTGGGAAGGAGCTCTGCACCTTGACCTTGATGTCCGGCAGCGGGTCGAACAGATCCTTGTTGGCGGCGTCGTGGAAGCAGAGCGGGGTTCTGAAGCTCCGGCCCGACGTCAGGTCCGGAGGCACGGAGGAGTTCAGCAGCAGAGGGTTTCCTGCAGAGACACGGAGACACACCGTCAAATCACTGAGCCTCCGACACACGCACGCACACGTACACAAAAACAAGATAAAAAGCACAATAACTAGAAACATATAAAAACAATGTAATGTTCAACTAGTATTAAAACTTTCCAAAATGTACGTTACGTTTTGGGAAGTGCTCCTCACTTATCACGCCCCCGGTAATTAACGATTTCCCTAAAAATAAACCAACATTACCCCCCCGCCCTGCAGCAGCTGGGCAGCAAGGACTCTGAGACCCGCCTGTTAACTTGGCAGCAGCTCCCCCCCACTGGGAGCTCCTCTCATTTACAGACCAGTGACCCCCCCCCCCCACCACCGTCCTTCAGCAGGAAATTACTCCAGCTGATGGATTATGGAGATCCAGCTGTGTGTGTGTGACTCAGCCTGCTGGCTGCAAAGCATTCAGGAGAAGCAAACAAACACGAGGGAAGTCTAAGGTTTCAAATCTCAGTTTTCTTACATACACTGAACAAAAATATAAACGCAACACTTTTGTTTTTGCTCCCATTTTTCATGAGATGAACTCAAAGATCTAAAACATTTTCTATATACACAAAATAACCATTTCTCTCAAATATTGTTCACAAATCTGAAAGAATGTGTGATCGTGAGCACTTCTCCTTTGCCGAGATAATCCATCCCACCTCACAGGTGTGGCATATCAAGATGCTGATTAGACAGCATGATTATTGCACAGGTGTGCCTTAGGCTGGCCACAATAAAAGGCCACTCTGAAACGTGCAGTTTTGCTTTATTGGGGGGTCTGGGGGGCTCCGAAAACCAGTCAGTATCTGGTGTGACCACCATTTGCCTCACGTAGTGCAACACATCTCCTTGGCATAGAGTTGATCAGGTTGTTGATTGTGGCCTGTGGAATGTTGGTCCACTCCTCTTCAATGGCTGTGCCAAGTTGCTGGATATTGGCAGGAACTGGAACACACTGTCGTATACGCCGATCCAGAGCATCCCAAACATGCTCAATGGGTGACATGTCCGGTGAGTATGCTGGCCATGCAAGAACTGGGATGTTTTCAGCCTCCAGGAATTGTGTACAGATCCTTGCAACATGGGGCCGTGCATTATCATGCTGCAACATGAGGTGATGGTCGTGGATGAATGGCACAACAATGGGCCTCAGGATCTCGTCACGGTATCTCTGTGCATTCACAATGCCATCAATAAAATGCACCTGTGTTCGTCGTCCATAACATACGCCTGCCCATACCATAACCCCACCATCACCATGGGCCACTCGATTCACAACATTGACATCAGAAAACCGCTCACCCACACGACGCCACACACGCTGTCTGCCATCTGAACAGTGAAAACTGGGATTCATCCATGAAGAGAACACCTCTCCAACGTGCCAGACGCCATCGAATGTGAGCATTTGCCCACTCAAGTTGGTTACGACGACGAACCGGAGTCAGGTCGAGACCCCGATGAGGACGACGAGCATGCAGATGAGCTTCCCTGAGACGGTTTCTGACAGTCTGTGCAGAAATTCTTTGGTTATGCATAGCGATTGTTGCAGCAGCTGTCCGAGTGGCTGGTCTCAGACGATCTTGGAGGTGAACATGCTGGATGTGGAGGTCCTGGGCTGGTGTGGTTACACGTGGTCTGCGGTTGTGAGGCCGGTTGGATGTACTGCCAAATTCTCTGAAACGCCTTTGGAGACGGCTTATGGTAGAGAAATGAACATTCAATTCACGGGCAACAGCTCTGGTGGACATTCCTCCTGTCAGCACGCCAATTGCACGCTCCCTCAAAACTTGTGACATCTGTGGCATCGTGCTGTGTGATAAAACTGCACGTTTCAGAGTGGCCTTTTATTGTGGCCAGCCTAAGGCACACCTGTGCAATAATCATGCTGTCTAATCAGCATCTTGATATGCCACACCTGTGAGGTGGGATGGATTATCTCGGCAAAGGAGAAGTGCTCACTATCACAGATTCTTTCAGATTTGTGAACAATATTTGAGAGAAATGGTTATTTTGTGTTTATAGAAAATGTTTTAGATCTTTGAGTTCATCTCATGAAAAATGGAAGCAAAAACAAAAGTGTTGCATTTATATTTTTGTTCAGTGTATGTTCTCTTTATTTCTTCTTCCCTAACTGATGGTTTGGTTTTCATAATTTCCGAAGATATTGATAAATGTCCATCACATTTCTCCGAGACTAATGCGATGTCTTTAACCCAAAGATATTCATGTTTCAATATTATTATAATTTTTTTGTTTTATTGTTTTACACATTCGAAATAAATCTAATCCAAAGCCTTTTATTGTCATCTGTACAGAGTTACAGTCTCAGGCTCCTCCAACAGAGCAACACAATAAACACATAAAATAGTGCAACTAAATACAAATGAAATAGAATAGAAATAGTACAATTAGAGTCTATATATAAGTGATAAATCATTTGTAAGTTGCAAACAGGTGAATGTTATGGATGTTCTAGTTCTGGAGTGCACCAGCTGGGCGTAAACAAGTAGGGCTTAACTCTAACGTCGGGCTGAGCTACGTCCGACTTAGTGATTTGAATTTACACCGAGTGCACCAAGCCTGACTAGTCACGGTCGTAGCTGCGCCTCGTCTTAAGATGCGCGTCCACGTCAATACACGCAAAACTGTAATTGTTGCCAAGCAACACACATCATTTAACACTCGAACTTCTAAATTCAAAGCAGCCCGTTAGCGTAACATCTGAGCGCAATCAGCACCTGCAAGGTTGGGGAGAGCGCCGCGTTTCTGTCTGATCCGTGCTGGAGTTGAGGGGAGCTCTCTATCAGCTCACTGAATAGATGTCCAGTGGGTTTGTTCGATCACAAATGACTCTTTCTCGTCTTAACGCCCTTTCGTTGTTAAACCTGTAAACAAGACGCACTGCCATCGTTATTTTCCTTCTTGCCTATTTTACGTTACTATGGATACTAGTCTGTCTTTCCGATTCACGCCTGGCGTAAAAGTTACACCCAGGCACAACGCATACAGGGCTTAAGTTTAAGTGGTGCGCCAGTCATAACTTTAGTTTGGTCTTAACCTTCGGTTCTACGTCGGACGTAGAGTTACGCCCAGTCTTATGGCCTGTGGGATGAAACTGAAGATGAAGATATTTGATTCTCTTAAAGAATTGTTCCAGCAAAATATAGCTCTAAATCCGATGGTGGCTCTACTGGGAGTTTCACCTGAGGGTCGAGAAGAGAGGTCGAAGACGTATCTATTAAGAATTGTATAGAGTGGTGCACGAATGAGTCCTAAAACCCGGAGTGAGTCAGCATTTTACCACTTCCTGTTCCCTCGTCTCAGAGCCAATGGGATCTCTCCATAGGATTTTGGAATATTGTTAAACATAAGGTCTGTGGAAAACAAACCTGTTTGATAAATGCACGTTTTGTTCAGCCGGATAATCTCCACACGTCTACTTTTATAATGTTGAATCATAAATCTAACGTCCAGAAGCTAAATGCTAACGTTATGCTATAAAGGAACTACAGCGAGTCCAGCAGCACAACTTCAACGTCACGCCAACTTCAGATCCATATTCAAACACACAGATTCTAGATGGAACGAGTTGAAGCGTTTGTTTGAACACTTTGCAGGAGGCAGGGACTTGCTTTCAAGCAGAACAGAAACTAACTTAGAGGAGTGTTTACGTGTTCGGCGTAATGACGTACAACGGCCTCCACAACTTCTGTAGTCCTATTCAGCCACTTGGTAACAACTATCGTTTTTCAGACACGTCAACTCTTCAGAAATCACCAGTGGGGTCACTGCTGATGGATTTAATGTAGAACAAAACGTGATCCGTCTCTTCAATGAGTCTCAACCACAGACCTTAGTTCAGATACTTTCCTAAACCCTACGGAGAGATCCCATTGGCTCTGAGACCAGGGAACAGGAAGTGGTGACATGCTGACTCACTTCCTGGCTTTCGGACTCGTCACTGCTCCACTCTATAAACAGCGGCCTTGAAGTGCATCACGATTAAATGGTTGAAACCAGAACCGCCCACCTATAACTTCTGGATTCAGAGAGTGTGGGAAATCCACCACATGGAGCAAATCACATATTTATTACGTTTGCAGAAAAACACATTTTTGCAACATATATAATAAAATACAAATAAATAATTGCGCAAGAAATCTATATACATGTACATAGAATATGATTTGTACCCCTTTCTACTTATTTAAGGTCATGCTACTATTTACATGCCCCCCCCTTCCTAGGATACTTGACTATTATATTGTTACTCATATCATTTTAATGTTGTCATTTATTACTCTCTTTTTGTCTAATCCCTCAAACACACACACACACACACACACACACACACACACACACACACACACACACACACACACACACACACACACACACACACACACACACACACACACACACACACACACACACACACACACACACACACACACACACACACACACACACACACACACACACACACACACACACACACACACACACACACACACACACACACACACACACACACACACACACACACACACACACACACACAGTAATGCTAGGTCACACACGAGTCCTTCTCCCACCTCTGTGTTGTGTGCGGTGAAAAGCTGGCCTCTTTAAACAGGATTTATGACTTGCACAGTAGCTCCTCTCACAAATACAGCCACATCGAGCCGGGGGCAGATATGAGGCGACGATGGACTGCCCCCCCACGAAGGCTATCACTCGTGCTAACCCAGAAACGTCAGTGACAGACACCCTGTAGCGAGGCAGAAAGTGGATTGATGCTCCATACGCCTCACATTTATCCAGTGGGGGTCAGGGAGGTGTAATCTAAAGGGGGGGGATTGATTTTCTGCAGCTCGACAATAACAAAGAAGCATGTCAGTGAGAAGAAGACAGCTCCTTGCACTGATAATGGAGAGGTAAATCCTGAGGATGCTACATGCTAACAAACAACATCAATAATAATAATAATTGATGAGTCAGCATTTTAGCACTTAGTGGTCTCTCTTTCAATGGTTTTCTGAATGTGATTTTGTTTGTAATGCTGAAATAAGGTCTGTGGTTAACACAAGCTGTAGAGATTTTAACATTGTGTTCTATGGCATAACATATGTCAGTAAATACCCCACTGGTTTATTTAAAAAGGGAGGTTCCTAAAAAGTGTCTAAATCACACCCAACATTAGCCGCCTTTAGCTTATTGGTGGTGACGTGAAGTCATGTGACCGTGCTGTAGTTCCTATATAGCCCAACATTAGCCTCCTTTAGCTTAGCGGTTGTGACGTGAAGTCATGTGACCGTGCTGTAGTTCCTTTATAGCCCAACATTAGCCGCCTTTAGCTTAGCGGTGGTGACGTGAAGTCATGTGACCGTGCTGTAGTTCCTATATAGCCCAACATTAGCCGCCTTTAGCTTAGCGGTTGTGACGTGAAGTCATGTGACCGTGCTGTAGTTCCTTTATAGCCCAACATTAGCCGCCTTTAGCTTAGCGGTGGTGACGTGAAGTCATGTGACCGTGCTGTAGTTCCTTTATAGCCCAACATTAGCCTCCTTTAGCTTAGCGGTGGTGACGTGAAGTCATGTGACCGTGCTGTAGTTCCTTTATAGCCCAACATTAGCCGCCTTTAGCTTAGCGGTTGTGACGTGAAGTCATGTGACCGTGCTCTAGTTCCTTTATAGCCCAACATTAGCCGCCTTTAGCTTATTGGTGGAGACGTGAAGTCATGTGACCGTACTGTAGTTCCTATATAGCCCAACATTAGCCGCCTTTAGCTTAGCGGTGGTGACGTGAAGTCATGTGACCGTGCTCTAGTTCCTTTATAGCCCAACATTAGCCACCTTTAGCTTATTGGTGGAGACGTGAAGTCATGTGACCGTGCTGTAGTTCCTTTATAGCCCAACATTAGCCGCCTTTAGCTTATTGGTGGTGACGTGAAGTCATGTGACCGTGCTGTAGTTCCTATATAGCCCAACATTAGCCGCCTTTAGCTTAGCGGTGGTGACGTGAAGTCATGTGACCGTGCTGTAGTTCCTTTATAGCCCAACATTAGTCGCCTTTAGCTTAGCGGTTGTGACGTGAAGTCATGTGACCGTGCTGTAGTTCCTTTATAGCCCAACATTAGCCGCCTTTAGCTTAGCGGTGGTGACGTGAAGTCATGTGACCGTGCTGTAGTTCCTTTATAGCCCAACATTAGCCGCCTTTAGCTTAGCGGTGGTGACGTGAAGTCATGTGACCGTGCTGTAATTCCTATATAGCCCAACATTAGCCGCCTTTAGCTTAGCGGTGGTGACGTGAAGTCATGTGACCGTGCTCTAGTTCCTTTATAGCCCAACATTAGGCGCCTTTAGCTTATTGGTGGAGACGTGAAGTCATGTGACCGTGCTGTAGTTCCTTTATAGCCCAACATTAGCCGCCTTTAGCTTAGCGGTGGTGACGTGAAGTCATGTGACCGTGCTCTAGTTCCTTTATAGCCCAACATTAGCCGCCTTTAGCTTAGCGGTGGTGACGTGAAGTCATGTGACCGTGCTGTAGTTCCTTTATAGCCCAACATTAGCCGCCTTTAGCTTAGCGGTTGTGACGTGAAGTCATGTGACCGTGCTGTAGTTCCTTTATAGCCCAACATTAGCCGCCTTTAGCTTAGCGGTGGTGACGTGAAGTCATGTGACCGTGCTCTAGTTCCTTTATAGCCCAACATTAGCCACCTTTAGTTTAGCGGTGGTGAAGTGAAGTCATGTGACCGTGCTCTAGTTCCTTTATAGCCCAACATTAGCCTCCTTTAGCTTAGCGGTGGTGACGTGAAGTCATGTGACCGTGCTCTAGTTCCTTTATAGCCCAACATTAGCCGCCTTTAGCTTAGCGGTGGTGACGTGAAGTCATGTGACCGTGCTGTAGTTCCTTTATAGCCCAACATTAGCCGCCTTTAGCTTAGCGGTGGTGACGTGAAGTCATGTGACCGTGCTGTAATTCCTATATAGCCCAACATTAGCCGCCTTTAGCTTAGCGGTGGTGACGTGAAGTCATGTGACCGTGCTCTAGTTCCTTTATAGCCCAACATTAGCCGCCTTTAGCTTATTGGTGGAGACGTGAAGTCATGTGACCGTGCTGTAGTTCCTTTATAGCCCAACATTAGCCGCCTTTAGCTTAGCGGTGGTGACGTGAAGTCATGTGACCGTGCTCTAGTTCCTTTATAGCCCAACATTAGCCGCCTTTAGCTTAGCGGTGGTGACGTGAAGTCATGTGACCGTGCTGTAATTCCTATATAGCCCAACATTAGCCGCCTTTAGCTTAGCGGTTGTGACGTGAAGTCATGTGACCGTGCTGTAGTTCCTTTATAGCCCAACATTAGCCACCTTTAGCTTAGCGGTGGTGACGTCAAGTCATGTGACCGTGCTGTAGTTCCTTTATAGCCTAACGTTAGCTTTTTACTTCAGAAATCTTAAAGTGGTGTTAGTATGAGGAGATTATCCTGCTGAACTGAACATGTAAGAATCATAAACAGTTGTTTCTCTTACCTTGTCTGGTGTTCTTGAAGTTGAAGGACTGGAATCCCCCGGTGAGGGCGGAGGAATCGATGACGTCGACGCCGTACTCGCTGTGGTTCTTCCTGTAAAGCATCACCGCCACCACCAAGATGGCCACCGCGATGATGCCGGCACCGAGTCCCGAGTACAGAGCCACGTCGTTGGAGCTGTCCATACCTGAAGAGACGGGACGGATCAGAAAAAAAGACTTAGGGTTGGGTCTCAAATAAAGCACAAACAAAGGCCTGTTGCTAATAAAATAAAAGTCAGTCCAAGTTAAAGTCAGCTGGGATTAAAGACCACTTTTTAAAATGAAAATAATCTATATTTACTGTTAGCCAATCTCAAAAGATAAAGGTTTGCGCTGTCCAAAAATAATCAGCAGGAGAGGACTCTTTAAAGTAGAGACACTACATACTGATATACACCTGAACATCAGCAGGAGAGGACTCTTTAAAGTAGAGACACTACATACTGATATACACCTGAACATCAGCAGGAGAGGACTCTTTAAAGTAGAGACACTTCATACTGATATACACCTGAACATCAGCAGGAGAGGACTCTTTAAAGTATAGACACTACATACTGATATACACCTGAACATCAGCAGGAGAGGACTCTTTAAAGTAGAGACACTTCATACTGATATACACCTGAACATCAGCAGGAGAGGACTCTTTAAAGTAGAGACACCACATACTGATATACACCTGAACATCAGCAGGAGAGGACTCTTTAAAGTAGAGACACTTCATACTGATATACACCTGAACTGAACATCAGCAGGAGAGGACTCTTTAAAGTATAGACACTACATACTGATATACACCTGAACATCAGCAGGAGAGGACTCTTTAAAGTAGAGACACTACATACTGATATACACCTGAACATCAGCAGGAGAGGACTCTTTAAAGTAGAGACACTACATACTGATATAGAGCAGGATTGGTTGTGAGTGACAGGTGAACACTAACGAGCTCATTCCACCAATTTACGTCCTCCCGTCCGCCGATGGCTCTCAATCCCTGGTTCAGCAGCAGAGAGAGAGTCAGGTGTTTCATTTTCCTGACTTCAGAGCAGGCTCACGTACTTCAATATTGTTTCTCACGCCGCTTTTTACTCGACATTTCAGATGGAAATTCTGTTCTGTTACTAATTATCAAACATGGGTAAAGCTTCTCAGATGTGAACATGTGCTGCTTTTTCTTTTGAAATAGTCCCTTCACAATTGTACTAGTAGCACAGTATTTGTAAACTGTGTTGTGAGTACTTTCATTTGTGATGTGAGTACTTTTACTGGTGATGTGAGTACTTTCACTTGTGATGCGAGTACTTTCACGTGTGATGTGAGTACTTTCACTTGTGATGCGAGTACTTTCACGTGTGATGTGAGTACTTTCACTTGTGATGTGAGTACTTTTACTTCAACAGAGTATTTTAACAGTGTGATGTGAGTACTTTCACTTGTAATGTGAGTACTTTCACTTGTGATGTGAGTACTTTCACATGTGATGTGAGTACTTTTACATGTGATGTGAATACTTTTACTTGTAATGTGAGTACTTTCACTTGTGATGTGAGTACTTTTACTGGTGATGTGAGTACTTTCACTTGTGATGCGAGTACTTTCACGTGTGATGTGAGTACTTTTACTGGTGATGTGAGTACTTTCACTTGTGATGCGAGTACTTTCACGTGTGATGTGAGTACTTTCACTTGTGATGTGAGTACTTTCACTTGTGATGCGAGTACTTTTACTTCAACAGAGTATTTTAACAGTGTGATGTGAGTACTTTCACTTGTAATGTGAGTACTTTCACTTGTGATGTGAGTACTTTCACATGTGATGTGAGTACTTTTACATGTGATGTGAATACTTTTACTTGTAATGTGAGTACTTTCACTTGTGATGTGAGTACTTTTACTGGTGATGTGAGTACTTTCACTTGTGATGCGAGTACTTTCACGTGTGATGTGAGTACTTTTACTGGTGATGTGAGTACTTTCACTTGTGATGCGAGTACTTTCACGTGTGATGTGAGTACTTTCACTTGTGATGTGAGTACTTTCACTTGTGATGTGAGTACTTTCACTTGTGATGCGAGTACTTTTACTTCAACAGAGTATTTTAACAGTGTGATGTGAGTACTTTCACTTGTAATGTGAGTACTTTCACTTGTGATGTGAGTACTTTCACATGTGATGTGAGTACTTTTACATGTGATGTGAGTACTTTTACTTGTAATGTGAGTACTTTCACTTGTGATGTGAGTACTTTCACTTGTGATGTGAGTACTTTCACGTGTGATGTGAGTACTTTCACTTGTGATGAGAGTACTTTCACGTGTGATGTGAGTACTTTCACTTGTGATGTGAGTACTTTCACTTGTGATGCGAGTACTTTTACTTCAACAGAGTATTTTAACAGTGTGATGTGAGTACTTTCACTTGTAATGTGAGTACTTTCACTTGTGATGTGAGTACTTTCACATGTGATGTGAGTACTTTTACATGTGATGTGAGTACTTTTACTTGTAATGTGAGTACTTTCACTTGTGATGTGAGTACTTTTACTTGAAGCAGAGTATTTTTACACTGTGGTGTGAGTACTTTCACGTGTGATGTGAGTACTTTTACTTGTAATGTGAGTACTTTCACTTGTAATGTGAGTACTTTCACTTGTGATGTGAGTACTTTTACTTGTGATGTGAGTACTTTGACTTGCAACAGTATTTTTAAACTGTGTTGTGAGTACTTTGACTTGCAACAGAGTATTTTTACACTGTGATGTGAATACTTCTACTTGCAACAGTACTTTTATAGTGCGCCATTAGCACTTTGAGGGATCTGAACACCTCTTTGCCCTCTGGTGTTAAAGTTGCACCTTCTTTGCAGGTTTAAAGGAAGCTGTGATGATTAAATGGACACACTTTAACGCTGTGTGCAGCGTGAGGTCATCCTGGTAGGAATACTCATATTACTAATACTAATATCCCTCTGATTGGTCTGTGACCAGCGGCACATCATCTGTTCACGCTGAGATATCCACCACAACCATTAGATCCAGGCCACTGGGTGTGAAGCAGCCTGAGAGAAACGTCTGGACATGTTCCTCTGATCTGCATAATGTAGCATGCAGAGGTAAAGCAGATGGTCCATCTCCACACTCCTGTTTCCAACACATTGCTACTGTGTTTGACCTTCGATGTTATATCAGTATGTAGTGTCTCTACTTTAAAGAGTCCTCTCCTGCTGATGTTCAGGTGTATATCAGTATGTAGTGTCTCTACTTTAAAGAGTCCTCTCCTGCTGATGTTCAGGTGTATATCAGTATGATGTGTCTCTACTTTAAAGAGTCCTCTCCTGCTGATGTTCAGGTGTATATCAGTATGTAGTGTCTCTACTTTAAAGAGTCCTCTCCTGCTGATGTTCAGGTGTATATCAGTATGTAGTGTCTCTACTTTAAAGAGTCCTCTCCTGCTGATGTTCAGGTGTATATCAGTATGTAGTGTCTCTACTTTAAAGAGTCCTCTCCTGCTGATGTTTAGGTGTATATCAGTATGTAGTGTCTCTACTTTAAAGAGTCCTCTCCTGCTGATGTTCAGGTGTATATCAGTATGATGTGTCTCTACTTTAAAGAGTCCTCTCCTGCTGATGTTCAGGTGTATATCAGTATGTAGTGTCTCTACTTTAAAGAGTCCTCTCCTGCTGATGTGCAGGTGTATATCAGTATGTAGTGTCTCTACCTTAAAGAGTCCTCTCCTGCTGATGTTTCAGGTGTATATCAGTATGTAGTGTCTCTACTTTAAAGAGTCCTCTCCTGCTGATGTTTAGGTGTATATCAGTATGTAGTGTCTCTACTTTAAAGAGTCCTCTCCTGCTGATGTTCAGGTGTATATCAGTATGTAGTGTCTCTACTTTAAAGAGTCCTCTCCTGCTGATGTTCAGGTGTATATCAGTATGTAGTGTCTCTTCTTTAAAGAGTCCTCTCCTGCTGATGTTCAGGTGTATATCAGTATGTAGTGTCTCTACTTTAAAGAGTCCTCTCCTGCTGATGTTCAGGTGTATATCAGTATGTAGTGTCTCTACTTTAAAGAGTCCTCTCCTGCTGATGTTCAGGTGTATATCAGTATGTAGTGTCTCTACTTTAAAGAGTCCTCTCCTGCTGATGTTCAGGTGTATATCAGTATGTAGTGTCTCTACTTTAAAGAGTCCTCTCCTGCTGATGTTCAGGTGTATATCAGTATGTAGTGTCTCTTCTTTAAAGAGTCCTCTCCTGCTGATGTTCAGGTGTATATCAGTATGTAGTGTCTCTACTTTAAAGAGTCCTCTCCTGCTGATGTTCAGGTGTATATCAGTGTGTAGTGTCTCTACTTTAAAGAGTCCTCTCCTGCTGATGCTCAGGTGTATATCAGTATGTAGTGTCTCTACTTTAAAGAGTCCTCTCCTGCTGATGTTCAGGTGTATATCAGTATGTAGTGTCTCTACTTTAAAGAGTCCTCTCCTGCTGATGTTCAGGTGTATATCAGTATGTAGTGTCTCTACTTTAAAGAGTCCTCTCCTGCTAGATGTTCAGGTGTATATCAGTATGTAGTGTCTCTACTTTAAAGAGTCCTCTCCTGCTGATGCTCAGGTGTATATCAGTATGTAGTGTCTCTACTTTAAAGAGTCCTCTCCTGCTGATGTTCAGGTGTATATCAGTATGTAGTGTCTCTACTTTAAAGAGTCCTCTCCTGCTGATGTTCAGGTGTATATCAGTATGTAGTGTCTCTACTTTAAAGAGTCCTCTCCTGCTGATGTTCAGGTGTATATCAGTATGTAGTGTCTCTACTTTAAAGAGTCCTCTCCTGCTGATGTTCAGGTGTATATCAGTATGTAGTGTCTCTACTTTAAAGAGTCCTCTCCTGCTGATGTTCAGGTGTATATCAGTATGTAGTGTCTCTACTTTAAAGAGTCCTCTCCTGCTGATGTTCAGGTGTATATCAGTATGTAGTGTCTCTACTTTAAAGAGTCCTCTCCTGCTGATGTTCAGGTGTATATCAGTATGTAGTGTCTCTACTTTAAAGAGTCCTCTCCTGCTGATGTTCAGGTGTATATCAGTATGTAGTGTCTCTACTTTAAAGAGTCCTCTCCTGCTGATGTTCAGGTGTATATCAGTATGTAGTGTCTCTACTTTAAAGAGTCCTCTCCTGCTGATGTTCAGGTGTATATCAGTATGTAGTGTCTCTACTTTAAAGAGTCCTCTCCTGCTGATGTTCAGGTGTATATCAGTATGTAGTGTCTCTACTTTAAAGAGTCCTCTCCTGCTGATGTTCAGGTGTATATCAGTATGTAGTGTCTCTACTTTAAAGAGTCCTCTCCTGCAGATGTTTCAGGTGTATATCAGTATGTAGTGTCTCTACTTTAAAGAGTCCTCTCCTGCTGATGTTCAGGTGTATATCAGTATGTAGTGTCTCTACTTTAAAGAGTCCTCTCCTGCTGATGTTCAGGTGTATATCAGTATGTAGTGTCTCTACTTTAAAGAGTCCTCTCCTGCTGATGTTCAGGTGTATATCAGTATGTAGTGTCTCTACTTTAAAGAGTCCTCTCCTGCTGATGTTCAGGTGTATATCAGTATGTAGTGTCTCTACTTTAAAGAGTCCTCTCCTGCTGATGTTCAGGTGTATATCAGTATGTAGTGTCTCTACTTTAAAGAGTCCTCTCCTGCTGATGTTCAGGTGTATATCAGTATGTAGTGTCTCTACTTTAAAGAGTCCTCTCCTGCTGATGTTCAGGTGTATATCAGTATGTAGTGTCTCTACTTTAAAGAGTCCTCTCCTGCAGATGTTCAGGTGTATATCAGTATGTAGTGTCTCTACTTTAAAGAGTCCTCTCCTGCTGATGTTCAGGTGTATATCAGTATGTAGTGTCTCTACTTAAAGAGTCCTCTCCTGCTGATGTTCAGGTGTATATCAGTATGTAGTGTCTCTACTTTAAAGAGTACTCTCCTGCTGATGTTCAGGTGTATATCAGTATGTAGTGTCTCTACTTTAAAGAGTCCTCTCCTGCTGATGTTCAGGTGTATATCAGTATGTAGTGCTCTACTTTAAAGAGTCCTCTCCTGCTGATGTTCAGGTGTATATCAGTATGTAGTGTCTCTACTTTAAAGAGTCCTCTCCTGCTGATGTTCACGTGTATATCAGTATGTAGTGTCTCTACTTTAAAGAGTCCTCTCCTGCTGATGTTCAGGTGTATATCAGTATGTAGTGTCTCTACTTTAAAGAGTCCTCTCCTGCTGATGTTCAGGTGTATATCAGTATGTAGTGTCTCTACTTTAAAGAGTCCTCTCCTGCTGATGTTCAGGTGTATATCAGTATGTAGTGTCCTCTACTTTAAAGAGTCCTCTCCTGCTGATGTTCAGGTGTATATCAGTATGTAGTGTCTCTACTTTAAAGAGTCCTCTCCTGCTGATGTTCAGGTGTATATCAGTATGTAGTGTCTCTACTTTAAAGAGTACTCTTCCTGCTGATGTTCAGGTGTATATCAGTATGTAGTGTCTCTACTTTAAAGAGTCCTCTCCTGCTGATGTTCAGGTGTATATCAGTATGTAGTGTCTCTACTTTAAAGAGTCCTCTCCTGCTGATGTTCAGGTGTATATCAGTATGTAGTGTCTCTACTTTAAAGAGTCCTCTCCTGCTGATGTTCAGGTGTATATCAGTATGTAGTGTCTCTACTTTAAAGAGTCCTCTCCTGCTGATGTTCAGGTGTATATCAGTATGTAGTGTCTCTACTTTTAAAGAGTCCTCTCCTGCAGATGTTCAGGTGTATATCAGTATGTAGTGTCTCTACTTTAAAGAGTCCTCTCCTGCTGATGTTCAGGTGTATATCAGTATGTAGTGTCTCTACTTTAAAGAGTCCTCTCCTGCTGATGTTCAGGTGTATATCAGTATGTAGTGTCTCTACTTTAAAGAGTACTCTCCTGCTGATGTTCAGGTGTATATCAGTATGTAGTGTCTCTACTTTAAAGAGTCCTCTCCTGCTGATGTTCAGGTGTATATCAGTATGTAGTGTCTCTACTTTAAAGAGTCCTCTCCTGCTGATGTTCAGGTGTATATCAGTATGTAGTGTCTCTACTTTAAAGAGTCCCTCTCCTGCTGATGTTCACGTGTATATCAGTATGTAGTGTCTCTACTTTAAAGAGTCCTCTCCTGCTGATGTTCAGGTGTATATCAGTATGTAGTGTCTCTACTTTAAAGAGTCCTCTCCTGCTGATGTTCAGGTGTATATCAGTATGTAGTGTCTCTACTTTAAAGAGTCCTCTCCTGCTGATGTTCAGGTGATATCAGTATGTAGTGTCTCTACTTTAAAGAGTCCTCTCCTGCTGATGTTCAGGTGTATATCAGTATGTAGTGTCTCTACTT
>JAPTMU010000142.1:243882-263882 GCA_028583405.1 Pogonophryne albipinna | reverse complement strand
ACCGTGCTGTAGTTCCTTTATAGCCCAACATTAGCCTCCTTTAGCTTAGCGGCGGTGACGTGAAGTCATGTGACCGTGCTGTAGTTCCTTTATAGCCCAACATTAGCCACCTTTAGCTTAGCGGTGGAGACGTGAAGTCATGTGACCGTGCTGTAGTTCCTTTATAGCCCAACATTAGCCTCCTTTAGCTTAGCGGCGGTGACGTGAAGTCATGTGACCGTGCTGTAGTTCCTTTATAGCCCAACATTAGCCTCCTTTAGCTTAGCGGTGGTGACGTGAAGTCATGTGACCGTGCTGTAGTTCCTTTATAGCCCAACATTAGCCTCCTTTAGCTTAGCGGCGGTGACGTGAAGTCATGTGACCGTGCTGTAGTTCCTTTATAGCCCAACATTAGCCTCCTTTAGCTTAGCGGCGGTGACGTGAAGTCATGTGACCGTGCTGTAGTTCCTTTATAGCCCAACATTAGCCTCCTTTAGCTTAGCGGCGGTGACGTGAAGTCATGTGACCGTGCTGTAGTTCCTTTATAGCCCAACATTAGCCACCTTTAGCTTAGTGGTGGTGATGTGAAGTCATGTGACCGTGCTGTTGTTCCTTTATAGCCCAACATTAGCCTCTTTTAGCTTAGCGGTGGTGACGTGAAGTCATGTGACCGTGCTGTAGTTCCTTTATAGCCCAACATTAGCCTCCTTTAGCTTAGCGGTGGAGACTTGAAGTCATGTGACCGTGCTGTAGCTCCTTTATAGCCCAACATTAGCCTCCTTTAGCTTAGCGGTGGAGACTTGAAGTCATGTGACCGTGCTGTAGTTCCTTTATAGCCCAACATTAGCCTCCTTTAGCTTAGCGGTGGAGACGTGAAGTCATGTGACCGTGCTGTAGTTCCTTTATAGCCCAACATTAGCCTCCTTTAGCTTAGCGGTGGTGACGTGAAGTCATGTGACCGTGCTGTAGTTCCTTTATAGCCCAACATTAGCCTCCTTTAGCTTAGCGGTGGTGACGTGAAGTCATGTGACCGTGCTGTAGCTCCTTTATAGCCCAACATTAGCCTCCTTTAGCTTAGCGGTGGAGACTTGAAGTCATGTGACCGTGCTGTAGTTCCTTTATAGCCCAACATTAGCCTCCTTTAGCTTAGCGGTGGAGACGTGAAGTCATGTGACCGTGCTGTAGTTCCTTTATAGCCCAACATTAGCCTCCTTTAGCTTAGCGGTGGTGACGTGAAGTCATGTGACCGTGCTGTAGTTCCTTTATAGCCCAACATTAGCCTCCTTTAGCTTAGCGGCGGTGACGTGAAGTCATGTGACCGTGCTGTAGTTCCTTTATAGCCCAACATTAGCCTCCTTTAGCTTAGCGGCGGTGACGTGAAGTCATGTGACCGTGCTGTAGTTCCTTTATAGCCCAACATTAGCCTCCTTTAGCTTAGCGGCGGTGACGTGAAGTCATGTGACCGTGCTGTAGTTCCTTTATAGCCCAACATTAGCCACCTTTAGCTTAGTGGTGGAGACTTGAAGTCATGTGACCGTGCTGTTGTTCCTTTATAGCCCAACATTAGCCTCTTTTAGCTTAGCGGTGGTGACGTGAAGTCATGTGACCGTGCTGTAGTTCCTTTATAGCCCAACATTAGCCTCCTTTAGCTTAGCGGTGGAGACTTGAAGTCATGTGACCGTGCTGTAGCTCCTTTATAGCCCAACATTAGCCTCCTTTAGCTTAGCGGTGGAGACTTGAAGTCATGTGACCGTGCTGTAGCTCCTTTATAGCCCAACATTAGCCACCTTTAGCTTAGTGGTGGTGATGTGAAGTCATGTGACCGTGCTGTTGTTCCTTTATAGCCCAACATTAGCCTCTTTTAGCTTAGCGGTGGTGACGTGAAGTCATGTGACCGTGCTGTAGTTCCTTTATAGCCCAACATTAGCCTCCTTTAGCTTAGCGGTGGAGACTTGAAGTCATGTGACCGTGCTGTAGCTCCTTTATAGCCCAACATTAGCCTCCTTTAGCTTAGCGGTGGAGACTTGAAGTCATGTGACCGTGCTGTAGTTCCTTTATAGCCCAACATTAGCCTCCTTTAGCTTAGCGGTGGAGACGTGAAGTCATGTGACCGTGCTGTAGTTCCTTTATAGCCCAACATTAGCCTCCTTTAGCTTAGCGGTGGAGACGTGAAGTCATGTGACCGTGCTGTAGTTCCTTTATAGCCCAACATTAGCCTCCTTTAGCTTAGCGGTGGAGACGTGAAGTCATGTGACCGTGCTGTAGTTCCTTTATAGCCCAACATTAGCCTCCTTTAGCTTAGCGGTGGAGACTTGAAGTCATGTGACCGTGCTGTAGTTCCTTTATAGCCCAACATTAGCCTCCTTTAGCTTAGCGGTGGAGACGTGAAGTCATGTGACCGTGCTGTAGTTCCTTTATAGCCCAACATTAGCCTCCTTTAGCTTAGCGGTGGAGACGTGAAGTCATGTGACCGTGCTGTAGTTCCTAAGTTCTATAGAATATGTTATTGTAACTTTAAAGCTTTGTAGATACTTTTCCATAATACTTCATTATTTGACTTCCTGCTCGCTGAATTCTTCATCTGTGGTTTCCTAAATTGGCTCCTCGTTAATTTGTTTTGGTGACATTTTAGCAGCTGAGGAACTTCGTGATGTTCCTGCCCTTTTCTTTCTTGCTGCAGACAATGTGTTCACAGCAGAGGATTCGTTTTCTGCAAAAGGGAAATGTCAAAGTTTTCATGAACTTGCTTGAAGCTTAACTTCTGTCACGTTACATAAATGGCAACAGACGGTTACTAAAGGACGTTTGTATACGTAATGAGTATGTTCTGTTTGAATTATTCCAGATATAACACGATATGTTCCCTTCACACTGCAGAGAGGAGAGCATGCTAGAAGTGTCCCTGAAGCTTCTCTGAAACATCTCACCCTCCACAAAGAGCCTTTATTTGTCGTCTCGCGCAATTAACCTAAATTAAGATGCATTCCTTTCACCACTAAACAACGATGCACTTCACACACAGAGCATGTGTTAACACTACATTATTATAATGTGTTCTATTTTCAGGGTTAAAACATGTTTTGTATAGAGGGGATCATAAAGCTGAACAGCGGACTCTGTTCAGAGTTAGACGTCTCATAACTAAGTGTTTGTCAGTATATCTGAAATGACTAGGTTAGCTACGTTAGCTAGCTAGCTCACAGCAGATCTGCAGTGACATCAGAAGGAGTCATGTGACCACATTGTTCAAATAAGACCATGAAGCATTTTAGGTAAGTTTCTAACAACGATCTCCCAGCTGTGTGCGTCACTCTTTAGTGTCCCCTGGTCTCCCAGCTGTGTGCGTCACTCTTTAGTGTCCCCTGGTCTCCCAGCTGTGTGCGTCACTCTTTAGTGTCCCCTGGTCTCCAGCTGTGTGCGTCACTCTTTAGTGTCCCCTGGTCTCCAGCTCAGTGCGTCTCTCTTTAGTGTCCCCTGGTCTCCCAGCTGTGTGCGTCACTCTTTAGTGTCCCCTGGTCTCCCAGCTGTGTGCGTCACCCTTTAGTGTCCCCTGGTCTCCAGCTGTGTGCGTCACCCTTTAGTGTCCCCTGGTCTCCCTGCTGTGTGCGTCACTCTTTAGTGTCCCCTGGTCTCCCAGCTGTGTGCATCACCCTTTAGTGTCCCCTGGTCTCCCAGCTGTGTGTGTTACTCTTTAGTGTCCCCTGGTCTCCCAGCTGTGTGCGTCACCCTTTAGTGTCCTCTGGTCTCCCAGCTGTGTGCGTCACTCTTTAGTGTCCCCTGGTCTCCCTGCTGTGTGCGTCACTCTTTAGTGTCCCCTGGTCTCCCAGCTGTGTGCGTCACCCTTTAGTGTCCTCTGGTCTCCCAGCTGTGTGCGTCACTCTTTAATGTCCCCTGGTCTCCAGCTGTGTGCGTCACTCTTTAATGTCCCCTGGTCTCCAGCTGTGTGCGACACTCTTTAGTGTCCCCTGGTCTCCCAGCTCAGTGCGTCACTCTTTAGTGTCCCCTGGTCTCCCAGCTCAGTGCGTCTCTCTTTAGTGTCCCCTGGTCTCCCAGCTGTGTGCGTCACTCTTTAGTGTCCCCTGGTCTCCCAGCTGTGTGCGTCACTCTTTAGTGTCCCCTGGTCTCCCAGCTGTGTGCGTCACTCTTTAGTGTCCCCTGGTCTCCAGCTGTGTGCGTCACTCTTTAGTGTCCCCTGGTCTCCAGCTCAGTGCGTCTCTCTTTAGTGTCCCCTGGTCTCCCAGCTGTGTGCGTCACTCTTTAGTGTCCCCTGGTCTCCCAGCTGTGTGCGTCACCCTTTAGTGTCCCCTGGTCTCCAGCTGTGTGCGTCACCCTTTAGTGTCCCCTGGTCTCCCTGCTGTGTGCGTCACTCTTTAGTGTCCCCTGGTCTCCCAGCTGTGTGCATCACCCTTTAGTGTCCCCTGGTCTCCCAGCTGTGTGTGTTACTCTTTAGTGTCCCCTGGTCTCCCAGCTGTGTGCGTCACCCTTTAGTGTCCTCTGGTCTCCCAGCTGTGTGCGTCACTCTTTAGTGTCCCCTGGTCTCCCTGCTGTGTGCGTCACTCTTTAGTGTCCCCTGGTCTCCCAGCTGTGTGCGTCACCCTTTAGTGTCCTCTGGTCTCCCAGCTGTGTGCGTCACTCTTTAATGTCCCCTGGTCTCCAGCTGTGTGCGTCACTCTTTAATGTCCCCTGGTCTCCAGCTGTGTGCGACACTCTTTAGTGTCCCCTGGTCTCCCAGCTCAGTGCGTCACTCTTTAGTGTCCCCTGGTCTCCCAGCTCAGTGCGTCTCTCTTTAGTGTCCCCTGGTCTCCCAGCTGTGTGCGTCACTCTTTAGTGTCCCCTGGTCTCCCAGCTGTGTGCGTCACTCTTTAGTGTCCCCTGGTCTCCCAGCTGTGTGCGTCACTCTTTAGTGTCCCCTGGTCTCCCAGCTGTGTAAGTCACTCTTTAGTGTCCCCTGGTCTCCCTGCTGTGTGCGTCACTCTTTAGTGTCCCCTGGTCTCCCAGCTGTGTGCATCACCCTTTAGTGTCCCCTGGTCTCCCAGCTGTGTGCATCACCCTTTAGTGTCCCCTGGTCTCCCTGCTGTGTGCGTCACTCTTTAGTGTCCCCTGGTCTCCCTGCTGTGTGCGTCACTCTTTAGTGTCCCCTGGTCTCCCAGCTGTGTGCATCACCCTTTAGTGTCCCCTGCTCTCCCAGCTGTGTGCGTCACCCTTTAGTGTCCTCTGGTCTCCCAGCTGTGTGCGTCACTCTTTAGTGTCCCCTGGTCTCCGTTGTGTTCTGAGCTTCTTCAGCGTTTGGTTCCTGCAGCTTTTAGTAAACGCTGCCATGTCTCCTCAAGCTGCTGAATGTTCTCTAAACGCTGCATGTGTTGTCAAGTTGCTGAAGATGTTTCTTCATGTGGAACCTTTGGGTTTTTATTTCTGAATCGTGTCTGAAGCTGCTGGACGTTTCTCTTAATGGAAGAGTTTTGGAACGTTGTAGCGCGTTGGTTGGCCACCGTACTTTTCTCAGTTTTTCCATTCGTGGGGGCATGAGAACTGTTCTGCACTAACTCCAGGTGAATAACTTCCCTCCAGGCAGCAGTTCCCTCTTTGCTCCACCAGTAGCTCACAGGGATGTGGTCAGAAAGAGTCCCTTTAAATATTGGCGCCAGATAAATATCCAACATGTTCGTTAAGTATGCTTAGACTAACTCCCGCTGTACATTTTACATTTGTATTCAATTGAATATTTAATAATCCATTCCCGGCACAATTAATGTATAACTTGTAAATATATGATTTTAGTATCTGTACAAAGAGTGAAGTATTTCTGCAGTGACACTCACCTGGGCAGAGGGCGTTGCAGGTGATCTTCTGCACGGACATGCCCTCGCAGAACGCCCCCCCGTTGAGAGGCGCCGGGTTAGTGCAGGTTCGAGACCTCTTCTGTACCCCCCGGCCACACGGCACGTTGCAGGGAGACCAATCTGTCCACAGAGACCATCCGCCGTTCACTGCAGAGCGGAGAGAGAGGGCAGAGGAGTATAAGAGTCAAATAGGTGTTAGAAAACTCTCCCTGGTCTCCGGCTTGAGCTTCAACCTCAGGATCCATGTATCTATGATCCTCTCCAGATGGAAGGAGTCATCACATACAGAGCATCAACTAGTTCCTGAACAGTGTCCTTCACATGCTGATATCCAAGAGAGGGTTTTAATGATGACATTTTTCCAGATTGATAAGAAAATAGCTGTTATTTATAATATGTATTTTAATTATACATGTATTTATTTTCTTTCAAAATGTAACATAACTGCGGAAAACTACGGAAGAGGATTTGGGCCACATGTTTTTGGGAGATGTTAGAAAAATGCCAGAATGTTGAGAATAATATTATAAAATTAGTCTTCCTAAAATTCGGACTATTTTTATCACACCAAAAACAAAAATAACTTTTCGTCAAATCTCAAAAGAACCTCTCCCATGTGGCCCAAATCCTCTTCCGTTGGTAAAAAATGATTACTTTACAAAAATAATATGAATTCAATAGCTGATAACGTTAAGTTCAATATATATGAAAAAACACCAACAACAAAAAGGAAATATGATTGTGAGAAAGTATGTATGGGAAAGCAGATAAATTGACTTTTAGGCATTTTTTGAAGCTTTTTATAGAGAAAAACAGTATTTTGATATGTGCGGAAATTAGGGCTGCACGATATATCATGTCGTGACTATAATCGCGATATGCGCAGGACGTGCGATATCATTTTTTTTTTAGGGCGTGCGATATTAAGTAGGCAAATTAACTATAACACGTCATGTTACAATTATTTTGCTGCTTGCTACAAAAGGAAAACGTGCGCGGCTCTCATGTCAGGGGTTCTTGAGTGATTGACAGCAAGCCACCAATCACCATCAAATCTCCAAAGCAAACGGACCCCGTGATCAAAGGTAGAAACACTGAATAAAGTCGTTTCATGTGTTTCTCCAGTTCGGCGCTGCTAACCGAGCTAGCTCAGCTTGTTGCTCTGATAACTTAAGATCCAGACGTCCGTGACTAAAACCCTTCATCCGGTTAAATATAGTGAGAGAAATACATTAAATAGCATTAAAGTTCAAGAAATTATGGTTTGCGGACAAAAAAAACGGTCTTTTCTTCAATTCCTGTATTTTTTCATATTGCAGGGGAGAAAATATCGCAATGTCAGTTTTTTCCAATATCGTGTAGCCCTAGCGGAAAGTCATTCTATATTGAACTGATTTAATGTAACTCCTGATGTGTGCAGAGGAAAGTAATTGTGTTTGAGAAATTCACATAAGTTGAGATAAAGGATTGTTAATGCAGTTAGTACACACCATAGTTTACTCACACGCTGTTTACACGCCTCTTCACTGTGTTTGGTTTCTACACCAGTGATTAGCACACCCGTCGCCCTCTTTGTTCCAACACATGTATTATTCACTGACTGAATTTACTGCCTCTCATTTCAAATCAATGTGTACTTTATGAAGGGAAATAAGCCACTGTATCTTAATCTCATTCAAAAGGATTGTTGCTTATTAAGTATTTATCAGCCAGAGGCCCTGCAGGAACGTTTAGCTTCCAGACAGATCAGAGAGGAAACTGCTTCTTACACCGAGTACAAATAACACTATTTTAATGCCAGACAGGAAGTAAACACTAAAGGGAACAGCAGAAGAAGACAGACAGGAAGTAAACACTAAAGGGAACAGCAGACGAAGACAGACAGAAAGGAAGTAAACACTAAAGGGAACAGCAGAAGAAGACAGACAGAAAGTAAGTAAACACTAAAGGGAACAGCAGAAGAAGACAGACAGAAAGGAAGTAAACACTAAAGGGAACAGCAGAAGAAGACAGACAGAAAGGAAATAAACACTAAAGGGAACAGCAGAAGAAGACAGACAGGAAGTAAACACTAAAGGGAACAGCAGAAGAAGACAGACAGAAAGTAAGTAAACACTAAAGGGAACAGCAGAAGAAGACAGACAGAAAGGAAGTAAACACTAAAGGGAACAGCAGAAGAAGACAGACAGGAAGTAAACACTAAAGGGAACAGCAGAAGAAGACAGGCAGAAAGGAAGTAAACACTAAAGGGAACAGCAGAAGAAGACAGACAGAAAGGAAATAAACACTAAAGGGAACAGCAGAAGAAGACAGACAGGAAGTAAACACTAAAGGGAACAGCAGAAGAAGACAGACAGAAAGGAAGTAAACACTAAAGGGAACAGCAGAAGAAGACAGACAGGAAGTAAACACTAAAGGGAACAGCAGAAGAAGACAGACAGGAAGTAAACACTAAAGGGAACAGCAGAAGAAGACAGACAGAAAGGAAGTAAACACTAAAGGGAACAGCAGAAGAAGACCGACAGAAAGGAAGTAAACACTAAAGGGAGCGGCAGAAGAAGACATACAGGAAGTAAACACTAAAGGGAACAGCAGAAGAAGACAGACAGAAAGGAAGTAAACACTAAAGGGAACAGCAGAAGAAGACAGACAGGAAGTAAACACTAAAGGGAACAGCAGAGGAAGACATACAGGAAGTAAACACTAAGGGGAACAGCAGAAGAAGACAGACAGGAAGTAAACATTAAAGGGAACAGGAGAAGAAGACATACAGGAAGTAAACACTAAAGGGAACAGCAGAAGAAGACAGACAGGAAGTAAACACTAAAGGGAACAGCAGAAGAAGACAGACAGGAAGTAAACACTAAAGGGAACGGCAGAAGAAGACAGGAAGTAAACACTAAGGGGAACAGCAGAAGAAGACATACAGGAAGTAAACACTAAAGGGAACAGGAGAAGAAGACAGACAGGAAGTAAACACTAAGGGGAACAGCAGAAGAAGACAGTCAGGAATTAAACACTAAGGGGAACAGCAGAAGAAGACAGACAGGAAGTAAACACTAAAGGGAACAGCAGAAGAAGACAGACAGAGAGGATGTAAACACTAAAGGGAACAGCAGAAGAAGACAGACAGGAAGTAAACACTAAGGGGAACAGCAGAAGAAGACAGACAGGAAGTAAACACTAAGGGGAACAGCAGAAGAAGACAGAGAGGACGTAAACACTAAAGGGAACAGCAGAAGAAGACATAGAGGACGTAAACACTAAAGGGAACAGCAGAAGAAGACAGGAAGTAAACACTAAAGCAGTGCTTCTCAAAGTGTGGTCCGCGGACCACTGGTGGTCCGTGAGTATATTGGTAACATTTCACATTTTACATTAATTAATTAATTTGAGTTTTTCCGCACTCTCGCGGGAATATCTCCGCAATGGAGCGAGCTTAAGTTTCACTTTAAATTGCATGATATAGCCCCGCGCAACACCTTCATCACAAATGTTGCCACTTGTTTGTCCCATTTTCAAGCGATTTGTAATCTGTTCTAGAAAAACGATGTGATTTTGGATATTTGTGGAGTTAGGTGGTCCGCGAGTGTTTTTTTATTGGTTAAGTGGTCCTTGGTATGAAAAAGTTTGAGAAACACTGCACTAAAGGGAACAGCAGAAGAAGACAGGAAGTAAACACCAAAGGGAACATCAGAAGAAGACAGGGAGTAAACAACAAAGGGAACATCAGAAGAAGACAAAGAGGACGTAAACACTAAAGGGAACAGCAGAAGAAGACAGAGAGGACGTAAACACTAAAGGGAACAGCAGAAGAAGACAGAGAGGACGTAAACACTAAAGGGAACAGCAGAAGAAGACAGGCAGTAAACACTAAAGGGAACAGCAGAAGAAGACAGGCAGTAAACACTAAAGGGAACAGCAGAAGAAGACAGAGAGGACGTAAACACTAAAGGGAACAGCAGAAGAAGACAGAGAGGACGTAAACACTAAAGGGAACAGCAGAAGAAGACAGGCAGTAAACACTAAAGGGAACAGCAGAAGAAGACAGGCAGTAAACACTAAAGGGAACAGCAGAAGAAGACAGGCAGTAAACACTAAAGGGACCAGCAGAAGAAGACAGGCAGTAAACACTAAAGGGAACAGCAGAAGAAGACAGGCAGTAAACACTAAAGGGAACAGCAGAAGAAGACAGGCAGTAAACACTAAAGGGAACAGCAGAAGAAGACAGGCAGTAAACACTAAAGGGACCAGCAGAAGAAGACAGGCAGTAAACACTAAAGGGAACAGCAGAAGAAGACAGGCAGTAAACACTAAAGGGAACAGCAGAAGAAGACAGGCAGTAAACACTAAAGGGAACAGCAGAAGAAGACAGGCAGTAAACACTAAAGGGAACAGCAGAAGAAGACAGGCAGTAAACACTAAAGGGAACAGCAGAAGAAGACAGGCAGTAAACACTAAAGGGAACAGCAGAAGAAGACAGGCAGTAAACACTAAAGGGAACAGCAGAAGAAGACAGGCAGTAAACACTAAAGGGAACAGCAGAAGAAGACAGACAGGAAGTAAACACTAAACGGAACAGCAGAAGAAGACATACAGGAAGTAAACACTAAAGGGAACAGCAGAAGAAGACATACAGGAAGTAAACACTAAAGGGAACAGCAGAAGAAGACAGACAGGACTTCTACTTTTACCAGGGTATTTTTAAACGTGAGTATCTGTACTTCTGCTTGAGTAAAGGATGTGTGTACTTTGCCCTCTCTGCTTGTGTATGTATATATTGAAGGTAGTGACAGCGTACCGAACACGATGACGGTGGCGGTGGCGCTCCTTCTCTTGGACACGATGTTGTTGGCCATGCAGGTGTAGTTCCCCGAGTCGGAGAGCCGCGCCTCGTTGATTATCAGGTTGTGGTCGGCTCGCGTGTCGATGTTGTCGTCGGTCAGAGAGCTCAGCAGCTCGTCGTTTTTCAGCCATTCCACCTGCAAGAGAGCGTTGAGGAGGAACTTCTTAAGAGACGCTGACTGATGATTCAAGGACACAGTTTCAGCGTCATGTGTTTCAACTACAATCCTGTTCAGAGTGTTTATGACAGCAGTCACTTCAAAGAACTACCTCAAGAGTAGGATAGAATATACGCATGGATTGACATTATACAAGTACAACGACAAGAGTATTGTTATTATGGATAAGTTATTGTATACCTCGGGACGGTGGGACACAGTATTTCGATCTTTCTTTGTACAATCATATTTTGAGATTGACAATAAAGTTGACTATGACTTTGTAAAGCTACTCCTTTTCGTGCCATCGAAACATTCAGAATAGACAACAAGCAACAGAATGAGGTGCAGGGAATTACACTCAGTGGTTGGGTTACTGTACAGTTCTCGAGTGTGGAAGGAATATTTAAGAGAAACTGATAAATGATTCATGGACAAAGTCTGTCTTTTGTTATATTTAATAAAGTAATAAAGAAAGTCAATAATCAAGTGAAACGGATCTGAAATGCAGGAACAGAGCAGCTTCATCCTCGGAGGAGAAAGAAGTTCTGCTTTCAGTGTCTCTGTGTTCATGAGAGGAAACAGCTGCTCCGATCCGTGTATCCATCATTTCCTGGTCTTCTCTAAAGAAGAGGGACCAATGGAAACGTTGTCATGTTGCCGTTGTTCAGCATGGAAACATTCATTAGCTAACAATGACATTATTGTTCTATTAATATAAAGGGAGGTCAGGTACTCTTTAAAACAGCTGCTAGCTATGGGTACTTTCTACTGAAGTACACTTCAAAGCCTCTTTACTTTCACTTGAGTAAAGAAGTTTAGTCAGTACTTCTACTTTCACCAGAGTATTTTTAAACACGAGTATCTGTACTTCTACTTGAGTAAAGGATGTGAGTACTTCTGCCCTCTCTGTCAATGCAGCTGTTTAACCCCAAACCTGAAGCCTTTAGAGTCAACAGAGTCAATCTCCAGCAGCAGAGAGCAAAGTCATTATAAATGAGAAACTTAGGGACGCTTTAGTGCTTCTTCTGGTTAGAGCTGCATCGCTGCCTCTGCAAATTACACCGAGTGTGTTCGGCTGATGGGTTTATAGGAAACACGCTGCACCCCCCCCCCCCTCAACCAACTCCTTCTGGGTGCTGATAGGAAGAGTCTGGGGGCATGGCATTCAATCTGATATTTAATAATACATTCCTTGCACAATTAATGTACAAATACAATCCTGCTTTGTATTTGTTACTGTAATAGTGTATATTTTCCACACGTATATTCGTTACTTTTGTAATGCCATTTTATTTCTATTTGAGACGTTTACATTGTGGATTGTTTAATTCTAGTCTTTTTAATTTGTCTTAAGTACAATGTCTTTTTGAGCTGCTGCAACGCAGACATTTCCCTCATTGGGATCAATAAAGTACTTCTTCTCTTAAAGGTCACCTTCTCCATGTCTCTTCTACATCAACATGTGTCCCCTCTTCCCCCTGTCTCTTCTACTTCAACATGTGTCCCCTCTTCTTCATGTCTCTTCTACATCAACATGTGTCCCCTCTTCTTCATGTCTCTTCTACATCAACATGTGTCCCCTCTTCTTCATGTCTCTTCTACATCAACATGTGTCCCCTCTTCTTCATGTCTCTTCTACATCAACATGTGTCCCCTCTTCTCCATGTCTCTTCTACATCAACATGTGTCCCCTCTTCTCCATGTCTCTTCTACATCAACATGTGTCCCCTCTTCTTCATGTCTCTTCTACATCAACATGTGTCCCCTCTTCTTCATGTCTCTTCTACATCAACATGTGTCCCCTCTTCTCCATGTCTCTTCTACATCAACATGTGTCCCCTCTTCTTCATGTCTCTTCTACGTCAGCATGTGTCCCCTCTTCTCCATGTCTCTTCTACATCAACATGTGTCCCCTCTTCTTCATGTCTCTTCTACATCAACATGTGTCCCCTCTTCTCCATGTCTCTTCTACATCAACATGTGTCCCCTCTTCTTCATGTCTCTTCTACATCAACATGTGTCCCCTCTTCGTCATGTCTCTTCTACATCAACATGTGTCCCCTCTTCTTCATGTCTCTTCTACATCAACATGTGTCCCCTCTTCTTCATGTCTCTTCTACATCAACATGTATCCCCTCTTCTTCATGTCTCTTCTACATCAACATGTGTCCCCTCTTCTTCATGTCTCTTCTACGTCAGCATGTGTCCCCTCTTCTCCATGTCTCTTCTACATCAACATGTGTCCCCTCTTCTTCATGTCTCTTCTACATCAACATGTGTCCCCTCTTCTCCATGTCTCTTCTACATCAACATGTGTCCCCTCTTCTTCATGTCTCTTCTACATCAACATGTGTCCCCTCTTCGTCATGTCTCTTCTACATCAACATGTGTCCCCTCTTCTTCATGTCTCTTCTACATCAACATGTGTCCCCTCTTCTTCATGTCTCTTCTACATCAACATGTGTCCCCTCTTCTTCATGTCTCTTCTACATCAACATGTGTCCCCTCTTCTTCATGTCTCTTCTACATCAACATGTGTCCCCTCTTCTTCATGTCTCTTCTACATCAACATGTGTCCCCTCTTCTTCATGTCTCTTCTACATCAACATGTGTCCCCTCTTCTTCATGTCTCTTCTACATCAACATGTGTCCCCTCTTCTTAATGTCTCTTCTACGTCAGCATGTGTCCCCTCTTCTCCATGTCTCTTCTACATCAACATGTGTCCCCTCTTCTTCATGTCTCTTCTACATCAACATGTGTCCCCCCTTCTCCATGTCTCTTCTACATCAACATGTGTCCCCCCTTCTCCATGTCTCTTCTACATCAACATGTGTCCCCTCTTCTTCATGTCTCTTCTACATCAACATGTGTCCCCTCTTCGTCATGTCTCTTCTACATCAACATGTGTCCCCTCTTCTTCATGTCTCTTCTACATCAACATGTGTCCCCTCTTCTTCATGTCTCTTCTACATCAACATGTGTCCCCTCTTCTCCATGTCTCTTCCACATCAACATGTGTCCCCTCTTCTTCATGTCTCTTCTACATCAACATGTGTCCCCTCTTCTTCATGTCTCTTCTACATCAACATGTGTCCCCTCTTCTTCATGTCTCTTCTACGTCAGCATGTGTCCCCTCTTCTCCATGTCTCTTCTACATCAACATGTGTCCCCTCTTCTTCATGTCTCTTCCACATCAACATGTGTCCCCTCTTCTTCATGTCTCTTCTACATCAACATGTGTCCCCTATTCTTCATGTCTCTTCTACATCAACATGTGTCCCCTCTTCTCCATGTCTCTTCTACATCAACATGTGTCCCCTCTTCTTCATGTCTCTTCTACATCAACATGTGTCCCCTCTTCTTCATGTCTCTTCTACATCAAAATGTGTCCCCTCTTCTTCATGTCTCTTCTACATCAACATGTGTCCCCTCTTCTCCATGTCTCTTCTACATCAACATGTGTCCCCTCTTCTTCATGTCTCTTCTACATCAACATGTGTCCCCTCTTCTTCATGTCTCTTCTACATCATCATGTGTCCCCTCTTCTTCATGTCTCTTCTACATCAACATGTGTCCCCTCTTCTTCATGTCTCTTCTACATCAACATGTGTCCCCTCTTCTTCATGTCTCTTCTACATCAACATGTGTCCCCTCTTCTCCATGTCTCTTCTACATCAACATGTGTCCCCTCTTCTTCATGTCTCTTCTACATCAACATGTGTCCCCTCTTCTCCATGTCTCTTCCACATCAACATGTGTCCCCTCTTCGTCATGTCTCTTCTACATCAACATGTGTCCCCTCTTCGTCATGTCTCTTCTACATCAACATGTGTCCCCTCTTCTTCATGTCTCTTCTACATCAACATGTGTCCCCACTTCTTCATGTCTCTTCTACATCAACATGTGTCCCCTCTTCTCCATGTCTCTTCTACATCAACATGTGTCCCCTCTTCTTCATGTCTCCTCTACATCAACATGTGTCCCCTCTTCTTCATGTCTCTTCTACATCAACATGTGTCCCCTCTGTGGAAAGAGACTCTGAAAGTTTAAGGAACAAAGATTCTGAAACAGAGGGGATTATGGGTAATGCTGCAATGATCTGTTTGGTGTTTCAGCCAATCAGAGACAGGCTCTGTGTATATCTGAGACCTGTGATGTATTGATGAAGAGGAGGATGATAGGGGACCTTTACACGAGGACCCCGGGGAAGATGGGTCACGGGTACATATTGACACAAACAAAAAGACGATGACCATCAGAGATCGTTTCTCACATTCTGTCGCAGGAGTTTTTCTTCTTCTGTTATTTTGAAGCTAAATCTTCAAGAAAAAGCTCTTCTTCAAAGGCTTCTAGATTCTTCTCCACAATTCAAAGATAGCCCTTAGCATCAGAGCTAAAGAGCTTAGCATCATTAGCAGATAAGAAAACAGAGGAGTGTCGTGTCTCAGGATTCAAGCAGCAGATATTTGACTTAAGTTTATTACATGGCTTAGTTGAATGCTCGATTCTGATTGGTCAATTCAGAACATGTGACACGTTGTTAATCCAGAACAGACAGACCGCTGTCAAGGACGCTCACATCTGCACAAAGAAGTCCTGTCGATTTAACTTTTCAAACTGGGACAAGAAAACAGCGGATAAGTACTTCAAGTATCCCAGGGTTGGTTGGGTTTGTAAGAGTTGCTCCATTTTGGAATTACATAAATAAAAGATTAAATGAAATACAATAAAAATATGTTATACAAATAAAAAGATAAATTAAAAGAAAATAAAAAAAAATATTTTAAAACTTGAAGTAAAATGTACTGAAAGCTTAAAACAGAAGAAAATAACTCAAATGTAAATACAAATATGCAATACAAACATTAAAATCTAAATATTTATATCCACATAAATCAAGTTAAAACTGCTTTTGAAAATAACTAAACTATATGGAGGAGGGACAGATCACAGATGATCCCGTACAATGAGTGTGTGGAGGAGGAGGAATGATTCGGCTAATTGGGACATTCGTTTCAATTAGGACATCAGTGTTAACCCTGACATAACGAGAGGGGGGGGGGGGGGCACTTTCTTTTGATTTTATTACCCAGAATGCCCCTGAAGGTCACCCCCTCCTGCCCTGCACAGCGCCCAGGTCCTCTACTCTACACACGCACACACTTTCTATATGTATGTTCTGGGAGAGAAACTCCATCTGGAGGGATCACAGGGATGTTAGCCTTTGAAGACCATTTACATGCATCAAAACCTACAGAGAACACACCACAGGAGAGGGAACACAGAGATTCTAGCCTTTGCAGACCATTTACTTAATTTATTTTAATGTGCAATGCCTTGTTCTGTTGTGTCTTATGCTGCTGCAACAAAAACATTTCCCAAATTGGGATTAATAAAGTAAATCTTATCGTATCATTATCTTTGCAGACCATTGACATGCATCAAAAAACCTAAAGAACACACTACAGGGAAAGGAAAACCCCAAAAGACTCATTTCAGACTACATTTAAGAGTTAAGGTGGTATTTTGGAATGTCAAGGAGTTAAGGAGGTATTTTGTGAGTTAGGAGATATTTTGTGAGTTAAGGTGGTATTTTGTGAGTTAAGGTGGTATTTTGTGAGTTAAGGTGGTATTACGAGAGTTAAGGTGGTATTTTGTGAGTTAAGGTGGTATTACGAGAGTTAAGGTGGTATTTTGTGAGTTAAGGTGGTATTTTGAGAGTTAAGGTGGTATTACGAGAGTTAAGGAGGTATTTCTGAGAGTCGCTGATCGGGGGACTCATCTGGGATTAAAGGCTTTCATTGAGGGAATCTGGAATTGGTTTCGTTGTTCATTTCACACTTTCTCTCGGAGTCACCGCTCAAAAGAAACTCATTATAGCGACGTCTTTTTCTCCTCTTGAGTTAAAAAGATCCGCTCAGTATTCACAGCTGTGATATCTGTGAAGGGAGAGTGGGGGGTCGATCCTGGAAGTGGGATTAAGCCTGTCCTACGTTTAATTAACTAAAAAGGTAAATTACACTCTGTGGACACCATGACTGTTGACTGTATTAGTGAGAAGCTAAATGTGAATAAAGAGGTATTTATTTGGCTTATTAACCGTTGAATTGCATTCAATGTGAATCCTGATTACGTTTGCCAAAGAAATGTTTTGAAAACGCATTTAAAGCACACTTGATTTATGGAAATCATTTCACATTTTGAGGTAAATTATAGCAGGTTAGTTGTAACGCCAACAACAAATGTGCATCCATCTTTACCCCTTGTCTTCCTATCAACTGTTGTCCTACCTTTGACTATTTATAAAGTCTAAAGTGTGACTAATCATCCAAATCTATGGTACACCTTTTAAACCACGTTATTTTGACCACATGTTGCCTCCACTTTGGACCATCATTTAAAAAAGAAAAGCTCATTTCTGAGCTAGAAAACACTTTTCTTTGTTCTAAAGATTTTACAAATTGACCCCAGAAGACCACAGATGCTAGACATTTCAATAAAGCCCAAAACCTAAGGAGAGTGATCATTATTCTTATCCTGTGCTGAAACGTAGTATAAAAGAAACCATGTTATTTTTCTGCCAGACATTAAAAAAACTTTATCGCGACAGAAAAACATTTGGGAACGGGTCAAAGTTGACTCGAGAAAAACAGGAAGGGTATAACAGTCTAAGTGTTAAAAGAGAAGACCAACATCTTGTTTTGTTTCTTCGTTTACTAACCAAAACAATGAGCTGAAAGATGCTTAAGGTAAATGAGTTTTGGGCTCATAATAATAACTTAACTTCCATAAGTGCAATCAACCAAAAAGCAAGAATCCTGCAAGTGCATTAGCTTTCAAAAAGTCAAACATTCATGAGTGCTGAAGGTATTTGGAGAGTTAAGGAGGTATTTTGGAGAGTTAAGGGGGTATTTTCGAGAGTTAAGGGGGTATTTTGTGAGTTAAGGAGGTATTTTGGAGAGTTAAGGGGATATTTTGTGAGTTAAGGAGGTATTTTGGAGAGTTAAGGGGGTATTTTCCAGAGTTACGATGGTATTTTGTGAGTTAAGGAGGTATTTTGGAGAGTTAAGGGGGTATTTTGTTAGTTAAGGTGGTGATTTGGAGAGTTAAGGAGGTATTTTGGAGAGTTAAGGGGGTATTTTGTGAGTTAAGGAGGTATTTTGGAGAGTTAAGGGGGTATTTTGTGAGTTAAGGGGGTATTTTGGAGAGTTAAGGAGGTATTTTGGAGAGTTAAGGAGGTATTTTGTGAGTTAAGGAGGTATTTTGGAGAGTTAAGGGGGTATTTTGTGAGCTAAGGGGGTATTTTGGAGAGTTAAGGAGGTATTTTGTGAGTTAAGGAGGTATTTTGGAGAGTTAAGGGGGTATTTTGTGAGTTAAGGGGGTATTTTGGAGAGTTAAGGAGGTATTTTGGAGAGTTAAGGGGGTATTTTGTGAGTTAAGGAGGTATTTTGGAGAGTTAAGGGGGTATTTTGTGAGTTAAGGGGGTATTTTGTGAGTTAAGGAGGTATTTTGGAGAGTTAAGGGGGTATTTTGGAGAGTTAAGGGGGTATTTTGGAGAGTTAAGGGGGTATTGTGTGAGTTAAGGGGATATTTTGTGAGTTAAAATGGTAAGATTAAGATTTGACTGGAGGAAAACAGGAAGGTTAAAACAGTCTAAGTGTTAAAAGAGAAAAACATGCAATCAACCAAAAAGCAAGAATTCTGCATGAGCTTTGAAAAAGAGAAACATCCATAAGTGCTGATGCAGCCTCCGAATAGCAACAACAGATACGTACAGTTTGTTTTTGTTCGAGGTGCAGTCAGCAATCTGAAACCCAATTCACTTAAAAAGTGAAGTAAGCAGCAGAACGTTCCAGAGCTTCAGTTTATGGAGGATAATTGGACGGAGAGTAAACTGTCAGAAACGTTTTCACTGTTGCAGCTCCGTGGAGATTTGTGCTAAAGCTAACCGATGAAACACTGATTCGGACTCATTACCGCCTTCACGCTGACGCGGGGATTTCAGAGTGGAATATTGGAGAGTTAAGGGGGTATTTTGGAGAGTTAAGAAATGACATCATGCTGGAAGACTTAAATATAACTTTAAATGTTTCCAAAGTGTGCACACTCTTCTCCAAATGCTTTCATCTCCTTCCATATGTGGGGCATTATACCACCTGGAACAATGGACAGGTGGGAGATGTGTGTGTGGGACAGGTGGGAGATGTGTGTGTGGGACAGGTGGGAGATGTGTGTGTGGGACAGGTGGGAGATGTGTGTGTGGGACAGGTGGGAGATGTGTGTGTGGGACAGATTGAAGTGGAGGTCGACCTTCAGACTCTTAATGTGTAAATGATTTAACATGGAGGAGTGATGTCGGGTTAAAAATAGTTATAGGCAGAAGCAAAACCTCTTTCTACTCCTAAGTCCAAACAAAGGGGGGGGGGGGTGAATAATGCAGCGTGAGAGAGGGGGGGGGGGGTGAATAATGCAGCGTGAGAGGGGGGGGTGAATAATGCAGCGTGAGAGGGGGGGGGGGTGAATAATGCAGCGTGAGAGGGGGGGGGGGGGGTGAATAATGCAGCGTGAGAGGGGGGGGGTGAATAATGCAGCGTGAGAGAGGGGGGGGGGTGAATAATGCAGCGTGAGAGGGGGGGGGGTGAATAATGCAGCGTGAGAGGGGGGGGGGGGTGAATAATGCAGCGTGAGAGGGGGGGGGTGAATAATGCAGCGTGAGAGAGAGGGGGGGGGTGAATAATGCAGCGTGAGAGAGGGGGGGGGGTGAATAATGCAGCGTGAGAGGGGGGGGGGGTGAATAATGCAGCGTGAGAGGGGGGGGTGAATAATGCAGCGTGAGAGAGGGGGGGGGGGGTGAATAATGCAGCGTGAGAGGGGGGGGGGGGGTGAATAATGCAGCGTGAGAGGGGGGGGGGGGTGAATAATGCAGCGTGAGAGGGGGGGGGGGGGTGAATAATGCAGCGTGAGAGGGGGGGGGTGAATAATGCAGCGTGAGAGAGGGGGGGGGGGGTGAATAATGCAGAGAAATGGATGAAATATTGAGGCGCGTTTCAGCTGCAGGATGAATGTCCAGAAATCACTGTGTCAGCATAAAGGCAGCGAGCGTTAATGAGTCCTCCTTAACTCTCCAAAATACATCCTTAACTCTCCAAAATACATCCTTAACTCACAAAATAC
>JAPTMU010000142.1:188651-242882 GCA_028583405.1 Pogonophryne albipinna | reverse complement strand
TCCAAAATATCATCTTAACTCACAAAATACCATCTTAACTCTCCAAAATATCATCTTAACTCACAAAATATCATCTTAACTCACAAAATACCACCTTAACTCTCCAAAATATCATCTTAACTCTCCAAAATACTTCCTTAACTCTCCAAAATACCATCTTAACTCTCCAAAATATCATCTTAACTCACAAAATACCATCTTAACTCACAAAATACCATCTTAACTCACAAAATACCATCTTAACTCACAAAATATCATCTTAACTCACAAAATACCACCTTAACTCTCCAAAATATCATCTTAACTCTCCAAAATACTTCCTTAACTCTCCAAAATATCTCCTTAGCTCTCCAAAATACCTCCTTAACTCTCCAAAATACATCCTTAACTCTCCAAAATACATCCTTAACTCTCCAAAATACCCCCTTAACTCTCCAAAATACATCCTTAACTCACAAAATACATCCTTAACTCTCCAAAATACCTCCTTAACTCACAAAATACCATCTTAACTCACAAAATACCACCTTAACTCTCCAAAATATCATCTTAACTCACAAAATACCATCTTAACTCACAAAATACCACCTTAACTCTCCAAAATACCTCCTTAACTCTCCAAAATATCTCCTTAGCTCTCCAAAATACCTCCTTAACTCTCCAAAATATCATCTTAACTCACAAAATACCATCTTAACTCACAAAATACCTCCTTAACTCTCCAAAATACTTCCTTAACTCTCCAAAATATCTCCTTAGCTCTCCAAAATACCTCCTTAACTCTCCAAAATATCTCCTTAACTCTCCAAAATACCTCCTTAACTCTCCAAAATATCATCTTAACTCTCCAAAATACCTCCTTAACTCTCCAAAATACCACCTTAATATTATATTATATAATATACTGAGTGACTGAGGGTTTGAATATCCTATGTTTAATAATTCAACATGCTATGTGTCATTTTCATTTTATCCAAAAGAAAAGAGTACAACATGAAATTTAAGAGTAGTAGTTAAGGTGGTATGTTGGAGAGTTAAGCCGATATTTTGGAGAGTTAAGGTGGTAGTTCGGGAGTTAAGGTGGTAGTTCGGGAGTTAAGGTGGTAGTTCGGGAGTTAAGGGGGGAGTTCGGGAGTTAAGGGGGGTATTTTTGAATGTTTTTATCAGAAAGATTAAGAAAATGAAATGTAAGAGTAAAATCCAGCCAGAACCCAAAACAGACTGAACTTCTGACGTCTGTATTTAATGACAACCTGCAGGTTATGAATTCTCATTTCTCGTATCCGACACGATCTAAAGTCTCTCTCCAAGAAAGTCCTCAACCTCTCTGAAGCACACCTTCCTCTCAGCTTGTGATCAGTCTTACCTCGGCGATGGGCACCCCCTCCGGAGGGCGGCAGTGCAGAACGATCATCATGTTGATGGGAACCTCCTTCCCCTGGGGGTCCTGCTCAAAGTTCTTCCTCAGGTCTGTGAGGGAGATAAGAGTAGCTGTCAGGTGTCAAGTGTTACGGTCATTCAAACTAAACCCTCCCTACGACCTTCAAAAGCCTCGGGGAGGATCTGTGTTACATAATCTGAGGACAAGGTGGTTCAGAGGATACACGAGTGGAAAAGTGCAGCAGGAAGTCTCGATCGTCCTGGGGATTCATGTGCAGAGAATAGCTGGAGGAATGAGTGCTCAAACCTGGGGATGACTAAGCATTTCCTGTCCCCTGGTCTGGAGGTCAATGGTTTTCTGAATACGTTTTCGGTTGTTATCATGATATAAAGTCTGTGGTTAACACAAGCTGGAGAGATTTGTATTCCACAACATAAAATACGTCAGTAAATACCCCACTGGTGAATTTAAAAACAGAGGTTGATAACAAGTGTCTAAATTAGACGACTAAGCGCCATCGAGCCCAACATTAGCCTCCTTTAGCTTAGCAGTGGTGACGTGAAGTCATGTGACCGTGCTGTAGTTCCTTTATAGCCCAACATTAGCCACCTTTAGCTTAGCGGTGGTGACGTTAAGTCATGTGACCGTGCTGTAGTTCCTTTATAGCCCAACATTAGCCACCTTTAGCTTAGCGGTGGTGACGTGAAGTCATGTGACCGTGCTGTAGTTCCTTTATAGCCCAACATTAGCCTCCTTTAGCTTAGCGGTGGTGGCGTGAAGTCATGTGACCGTGCTGTAGTTCCTTTATAGCCTAACATTAGCCGCCTTTAGCTTAGAGGTGGTGACGTGAAGTCATGTGACCGTGCTATAGTTCCTTTATAGCCCAACATTAGCCTCCTTTAGCTTAGCGGTGGAGACGTGAAGTCATGTGACCGTGCTGTAGTTCCTTTATAGCCCAACATTAGCCACCTTTAGCTTAGCGGTGGTGACGTGAAGTCATGTGACCGTGCTGTAGTTCCTTTATAGCCCAACATTAGCCTCCTTTAGCTTAGCGGTGGTGACGTGAAGTCATGTGATCGTGCTGTAGTTCCTTTATAGCCCAACATTAGCCTCCTTTAGCTTAGCGGTGGTGACGTGAAGTCATGTGACCGTTAAAATCTCTTTAGCTTTGTTAACCAGAGACCTTATTTCAGCTTAACAACCCAAAACATATTCAACAAACACTGAGAAAGAAACAGGAAGTGCTACATTCCTGAGTCATTTCAAGGTTTTAAGTCTCTTTGCAGACACCAGCTTCCTTTTGGAAACAAGTCCACCTCCTCAGACTAACAGTGTTCTTGCTCAGTTCTTCTCTCTCTGAAACCTGGCCCTGATCTCTGAGATGTTTCTGTAAAACTCACAGGCGATGCGGACCGTGGCCTTGCGGCTCTTCGACGTCCCGAGGTGGCTCCAGGCGACACAGAGACACCAATAATCCTCGGGGCCGTGGAACTCCTCCACTTGCTGCCGGGACACATTGATCATCACCTCCCGAACCTTCAGCCCTGAGACAACAGAAGAGAGGAGGTTAGAAACTAACACTTTTATCCAGAGAGACTTACAGTGGGCGATGAGGGAAAACATTCAGAACAACAAGGAATCCTTTAAGAACATAAGCTAAGTGATTAAGTTGGTATCTTAGAGTGATACAACACTTAGTGGAGAGCTTGTACCTGTATTTTTAGAGTGTATAATGTTATTTCTACTTAAGTAATGAGTCTCACGTGAGTTAAGGTTGTATTTTTGTGGTCAAAGTTGTTCTTCTGATTGTTTTTGGAGAATGAAGGTGGTATTTTGTGAGATAAGGAGGTATTTTCTGAGGGTTAAGGTGGTAATTTTGAGAGTTAAGGTGGTCTTTTGTGAGTTAAGTTGGAAATGTAGACAGTTAAGGTGCAATTGTTAAGAGTTAAGATGGTATTTTGGTGGTTAAATCAGTACTTCTGATTGTTTTTGGAAAGTGGAGGTGATATATCTTTCTCTTTGAAGCACATCAAGCAGAACTGGAGCTAACGGATCAACTGGAGTAGGGAAGCTGTGCATTGTAAATAAGCGTCTTCACAGAATCCTTAATCAATACCTCGATACAAGCCAGTGATCAATGGGTATTATGGGATCACTTATGCATCGGTTGTGAGGAAAGGCTGACACAGTCCCTCAGGGCTCTGCTGTAGACTCTGCTAACACGAGGAGCTAAATCAGCGGTGACATGTCATGGAAACTATCAACGCTTCAATAAAGAGTGTTTTCAATGTCTGGAAGTCTTAAGAATGAGTGATGCTTTAATGTTTAGGATCAGAGTCAGGTCTTTTGTGACAAGCCAGGATTTCAATATGCAAAAGAGTAAGCAGAATATGACAAATGACTCTCAAAAATAGAATATGTCCAGGATAATAGTTGATAAGTGGTTGCAGAAATGTACACAAAATAAAGAGGAATGTGCACGATGATTCGTTTTTAAACACATGTTGGAAGAGTTAGAAACACATTTTCCACGTAGTATTATTAGGTCAGAGTCTTGCAGAAATGTCCATTCTATTGCACTAAAGAAGAAACGTCTCTAAGGCAACACGCTGCCCCCAGTTGGAGATGTTCGTCACCCTGTCATGTATCTTTAGACGGCGATACATTTTGGAGAGGTGGTATTTTGTGAGTTAAGGTGGTATTTTGTGAGTTAAGGTGGTATTTTGTGAGTTAAGGAGGTATTTTGGAGAGTTAAGGTGGTATTTGGTGAGTTAAGGAGGTATTTTGGAGAGTTAAGGTGGTATTTGGTGAGTTAAGGAGGTATTTTGGAGAGTTAAGGTGGTATTTGGTGAGTTAAGGAGGTATTTTGGAGAGTTAAGGTGGTATTTGGTGAGTTAAGGTGGTATTTGGAGAGTTAAGGTGGTATTTGGTGAGTTAAGGTGGTATTTGGAGAGTTAAGGTGGTATTTGGTAAGTTAAGGTGGTATTTTGTGAGTTAAGGTGGTATTTGGTGAGTTAAGGTGGTATTTGGAGAGTTAAGGTGGTATTTGGAGAGTTAAGGTGGTATTTTGAGAGTTAAGGTGGTATTTGGTGAGTTAAGGTGGTATTTGGTAAGTTAAGGTGGTATTTGGAGTTAAGGTGGTATTTTGAGAGTTAAGGTGGTATTTGGTGAGTTAAGATGGTATTTGGTAAGTTAAGGTGGTATTTGGAGTTAAGGTGGTATTTTGAGAGTTAAGGTGGTATTTGGTGAGTTAAGATGGTATTTGGAGAGTTAAGGTGGTATTTTGGAGAGTTAAGGTGGTATTTGGTGAGTTAAGGTGGTATTTGGAGAGTTAAGATGGTATTTTGAGAGTTAAGGTGGTATTTGGAGAGTTAGGGTGGTATTTGTGAGTTAAGTTGGAATTTTGGACAGTTAAGGTGGAATTTTTAAGAGTTGAAAAATCGTTTGTTTTTTTATTGGCCGAGGTGCAGTTGAATGAAAACCTGGTATACCTCGTTTTGAGCCGATTTATATAAATCTTTAGGTCCAGTTTGGATTTGGTTTGGTTGGATATTAAAAACTCTGTGTTTCCCTAAGAGCATTTTGTGTTTTGGGACAGGTTTGGGCCATTTTGTTGCGTAACACTTCGGCGATGCAGCACTATTCTGAGTCATCGGTTTGAGGTCTGTAAACCCACAGCGGGATTAAAGGCGATGTGCAGCGAACGGCAAAACACCAACAGCCTTCATCTCTCTGACAAATAACTCTTTAATCTGACACCCTCTCACTAAAGTGAAACAGACTTCCCGGTGAATACCAATTAAATAAAAGGCTTCACGCTGCTGTCAAATTAAGAAAATGGAGAGCATTTCGCGGCGGGGGGTCCCCACTGTGCCGGGGGTCCCCACTGTGCCGGGGGTCTCCACTGTGCCGGGGGGTCTCCACTGTGCCGGGGTTTGAATGACAACAACAGAAAAGTGGGCTTCTGTCTTCTTTGTTACAAATGAGGCGTTTTGTCCCCAATGTGGCGCACTGCGGGGAGCTGACGCTGGAGAGGAGGAATAAACAACGCAGCCGGCTGGAGAGAGCGGGGAGGAAACAGTGTTTTACTCTCAGCTTCATAACTCACTGAAATGACCACGAAGTCTTCAGGTTTTCCTCCACGATAAGAGCGGGTTGACTTCTCTGAGCTTAAATGCTTCTTTTATAGTCTTCTTTAGGACAGGCGAGGCCATCCTTTACGTAATACTACGCACAATGCGTTCACAGAAACATCTCACGTGCCCGACAAACTCAGATAATGTAAGTTATGGTGCTTATTTTGCATTTTACGACTTATGCCATAACTTGCTGCGTTGCTTAGATGTTTTAACCGTTTAACACTTTGGAAAACACTTAGCACAGGAGTTTTACTTGTATATCTTCAAAGTGTGGAATCTACTTAAGTAAAGGGTCTGAGGTGAGATAAGGTGGTACTTTGGTGGTTAAAGCTCATATTTGGAGGGTAAATGTGGAGTCAAGGTGATATTTTGCTAAGTTGTGTTTGGATGGTTGACGCATAGATATGTTTGATATATGTGTGTGTCCTGATTTCCCTTTTTTCTTTACATGATCGATAACAGCACAGTATTTTTCCTGCAAATTGCTGTTGAATGCTTGGAAAAAGGAAATGACGGATGACTAAATGCCGGACGAAACACTGCTTGCTGCTGGAATAGAAAGGCTGATGGATGGAGACGATGCAGGAAGATTTCTCCTCTGAGCGACAGGTGGTCTGTTTTATGCAGACAGACCTCATCACGGCCCGTCCACACTACAGCTTCAACACAAGCTTGGAGCTGGGCGTGTCTGAAGCTCGACCAACAACCAATCACATGAATCTCCCGCCCGACACACAAGCAGCGCTTTGATTGGCTAGAGCTTGTACTGGCATATGATTTGATTGGCTGACGCTTCCATCGAAAGCTTCAGAAGATTCAAAAGTTGAACATTGCTCAGCTTTTGCAGCCTGAAATGCCAGGAAAGCTCCGCTCTGCTTCCCACAATGCAGTTCGGCGAAAAGTGACGTCACCCCATTCAAAGAGAATGGGCAGACGCGTTGGAAACCGTTTTTGAAGCTGTCGAAGCTGTAGTGTGGACGGGCCGTAACTCAAGGGGACGATCATCACCAGGAAAAGGCAGCGTTGGTGTTTGTTTTTGTTTGTTTGCTATTTTTAAAATATATTGACTGTTGTCTCTCAGTAGAGAAGACTTGTTAGCGTCATTACGTCGTTTTAGGTGCCTCAATTTGACCAAACCTTGCAAATGGCTTGTCTGAAAGTCATCAGTGTTGAAGCTTTCAAAGGCGTTTTTATTTAAAGGCTTAGAGATTCACACAAACTTGGATACAAACAGCGATAGAAGTATATCGTATATTAACATTATTGGCTCTAAGTTGGGGTTCATCCATAAATACAATTTTATGAATATATATATAAGTTGGGAAAATACTGAATCAGGTATGTTGATACATTCGAGGAATTTGTCTTGAAGTTATGGTGCATACAAAAAAAAAAAAAAAAAAAACACAGATAGAAAACAATTTGAAGAAACTACAATAACATACAAATATATATTACTGTTGTCCTATTCCAAGGAAGTGCAGGATTATAGTGACGCACACAGCTGGGAGACCAGGGGACACTAAAGAGTGACGCACACAGCTGGGAGACCAGGGGACACTAAAGAGTGACGCACACAGCTGGGAGACCAGGGGACACTAAAGAGTGACGCACACAGCTGGAGACCAGGGGACACTAAAGAGTGACGCACACAGCTGGGAGACCAGGGGACACTAAAGAGTGACGCACACAGCTGGGAGACCAGGGGACACTAAAGAGTGACGCACACAGCTGGGAGACCAGGGGACACTAAAGAGTGACGCACACAGCTGGGAGACCAGGGGACACTAAAGAGTGACGCACACAGCTGGGACACCAGGGGACACTAAAGAGTGACACACACAGCTGGGAGACCAGGGGACAGTAAAGAGTGACGCACACAGCTGGGAGACCAGGGGACACTAAAGAGTGATGCACACAGCTGGAGACCAGGGGACACTAAAGAGTGACGCACACAGCAGGGGACACTAAAGAGTGCCGCACATAGCTGGGAGACCAGGGGACACTAAAGAGTGACGCACACAGCTGGAGACCAGGGGACATTAAAGAGTGACGCATTTGTGGAAGGTGTTCTGCATTGAGAGGTTACATATTTACACATTGAGACAGATCTACCTCCATAAACGTCCAACAGACCTGCAACAAGCGCCCGTAAGGATTCAGAGCTGAGGAATTGAAGGTGTAGTTTAAAGTTTGAGAGTGAATCTGCTGCTAACAGCCGCTGAGTTAGTGGTTTTGACAGGTAGGAACCATCGATCAGAGACTCGTTCTGCTCGATAAACCCCTCTATGCTTTAGAGAGAAAACACTGAAAGGAGCAGAAGCTGTTTTTGATTCACCTTGCTCTGGCCGGCAGAAAGAATGACCTTCCTCTTTGTGGTTAAATAGCTCGGGGAATTTATGGCACAAATATGTGATCACCTGAGGTAGTTATCACACATATTTCATATATAAAACCACTTAGTTTTATCTGCTTTTGCTGCACTTTTGCACCTCCTACACACAGCTACAGAGCCTCTGCTGAGTGCTTGGACTATAACTGAGGACACTTTAGATCCCAGAAGCAACATTAGCACATTAGCGTCATCCTCCATCAGGGTCTCATTAAGAGCGCTGCAGGTTTAAAGCAGGCAGCAGAATCCTGCAGGCGCTCTGCTGTAAGGACTGAGGCTCAGAACCAATCCCCAAATCAGCCACAATTTCCACCACTTTCATACTGAAAATCTGGCAAAAACACACACCTATAGAGACATTTCTCCCGTCTGTTTTGGGGGGACATATGGTGGCCGACAGGTGCAAATGCGCTACAACGGTAAAAAGCATTTCCAAAAGACATGCATGAAGAAAAGTCGTCACCAACTTCACAACACATGCAGCGTTTAGAGAACATTCAGCACCTTGAGGAGACATGGCAGCGTTTACTAAAAGCTGCAGGAACCAAACGCTGCAAATACAAAACGGTTAAGAAGCTAAAAAAAAACGGAGACCAGGGGACACTAAAGAGTGATGCACACAGCTGGGAGACCAGGGGACACTAAAGAGTGACGCACACAGCTGGAGACCAGGGGACACTAAAGAGTGACGCACACAGCTGGGAGACCAGGGGACACTAAAGAGTGACGCACACAGCTGGGAGACCAGGGGACACTAAAGAGTGACGCGCACAGCTGGGAGACCAGGGGACACTAAAGAGTGACGCACACAGCTGGGAGACCAGGGGACACTAAAGAGTGATGCACACAGCTGGAGACCAGGGAACACTAAAGAGTGACGCACACAGCTGGGAGACCAGGGGACACTAAAGAGTGACGCACACAGCTGGGAGACCAGGGGACACTAAAGAGTGACGCACACAGCTGGGAGACCAGGGGACACTAAAGAGTGACGCACACAGCTGGGAGACCAGGGTACACTAAAGAGTGACGCACACAGCTGGGAGACCAGGGGACACTAAAGAGTGACGCACACAGCTGGGAGACCAGGGGACACTAAAGAGTGACGCACACAGCTGGGAGACCAGGGGACACTAAAGAGTGACGCACACAGCTGGGAGACCAGGGGACACTAAAGAGTGACGCACACAGCTGGGAGACTAGGGGACACTAAAGAGTGACGCACACAGCTGGGAGACCAGGGGACACTAAAGAGTGACGCACACAGCTGGGAGACCAGGGGACACTAAAGAGTGACGCACACAGCTGGGAGACCAGGGGACACTAAAGAGTGACGCACACAGCTGGAGACCAGGGGACACTAAAAAGAGACGTTTCTTCATGTGTCTCATTTGTGTCTTTATATCTGCATCCTTCCTGAAGCTGCAGAGCTCCTCCTAGAGAGAAAGATACACGATAGCAAAACATTTGTTATCCGTCCCGGAAAAAGAGAGACCTCCGTCTCCCAGCTCCATTTGGCCCATGACACCAGAGAAGGTCCCAAACCACAGCCCTGTCTCCTTCTAAAGACACCCCAATGCAAGCTGGGAAAACTGTGAAATCAAACCCGAAACACACCGCTAACAACCCACACATCTCGCTCTGTTTTGACTCGTGGGAAACAGCAATCATGCAGCGGTGGGCCGTCAGCAGGGTCTTCTCTGCTGGCCCTGTAACCAATCACATGAAGTGTGTGTAGAAGGTTTTTCATGAATATTTAGTTATAAGTTTTAATAGTATAATAACCTCAACATTACAGAATGAAGTAAGGTTTTGTTGAGGCTGAACTTAATAATAGATTACTTCACTGATCAATGTTGGGACATGTCGTCTGCATTGAACCCCTATCTAGCTGACTGTTGTGGTTGTTGACCAGCTGTTGTGATTGTTGACCAGCTGTTGTGGTTGTTGATCAGCTGTTGTGATTGTTGACCAGCTGTCGTGATTGTTGACCAGCTGTCGTGATTGTTGATCAGCTGTCGTGGTTGTTGATCAGCTGTTGTGATTGTTGACCAGCTGTCGTGATTGTTGACCAGCTGTCGTGATTGTTGATCAGCTGTCGTGGTTGTTGATCAGCTGTTGTGATTGTTGACCAGCTGTTGTGATTGTTGACCAGCTGTTGTGGTTGTTTACCAGCTGTTGTGATTGTTGATCAGCTGTTGTGATTGTTGACCAGCTGTTGTGGTTGTTGATCAGCTGTTGTGATTGTTGATCAGCTGTTGTGATTGTTGATCAGCTGTTGTGATTGTTGATCAGCTGTCGTGGTTGTTGACCAGCTGTCGTGATTGTTGACCAGCTGTCGTGGTTGTTGACCAGCTGTTGTGGTTGTTGATCAGCTGTTGTGATTGTTGACCAGCTGTCGTGATTGTTGATCAGCTGTCGTGATTGTTGATCAGCTGTTGTATTGTTGACCAGCTGTTGTGGTTGTTGACCAGCTGTTGTGGTTGTTGATCAGCTGTTGTGATTGTTGATCAGCTGTCATGATTGTTGATCAGCTGTTGTGATTGTTAATCAGCTGTTGTGGTTGTTGACCAGCTGTTGTGGTTGTTGATCAGCTGTTGTGATTGTTGACCAGCTGTTGTGGTTGTTGATCAGCTGTTGTGATTGTTGATCAGCTGTCATGATTGTTGATCAGCTGTCGTATTGTTGATCAGCTGTCATGATTGTTGATCAGCTGTTGTGATTGTTAATCAGCTGTTGTGGTTGTTGACCAGCTGTTGTGGTTGTTGATCAGCTGTTGTGATTGTTAATCAGCTGTTGTGGTTGTTGACCAGCTGTTGTGGTTGTTGATCAGCTGTTGTGATTGTTGATCAGCTGTCATATTGTTGACCAGCTGTCATATTGTTGACCAGCTGTTGTGATTGTTGATCAGCTGTAGTGATTGTTGATCAGCTGTTGTGGTTGTTGACCAGCTGTTGTGATTATTGACCAGCTGTCATATTGTTGACCAGCTGTTGTGATTGTTGATCAGCTGTTGTGGTTGTTGACCAGCTGTCGTGATTGTTGACCAGCTGTCGTGGTTGTTGACCAGCTGTTGTGGTTGTTGATCAGCTGTTGTGATTGTTGACCAGCTGTTGTGGTTGTTGACCAGCTGTCGTGATTGTTGATCAGCTGTCGTGATTGTTGATCAGCTGTTGTATTGTTGACCAGCTGTTGTGGTTGTTGACCAGCTGTTGTGGTTGTTGATCAGCTGTTGTGATTGTTGATCAGCTGTCGTGATTGTTGATCAGCTGTTGTGGTTGTTGACCAGCGGTTGTGGTTGTTGATCAGCTGTTGTGATTGTTGACCAGCTGTTGTGGTTGTTGATCAGCTGTTGTGATTGTTGATCAGCTGTCATGATTGTTGATCAGCTGTTGTGATTGTTAATCAGCTGTTGTGGTTGTTGACCAGCTGTTGTGGTTGTTGATCAGCTGTTGTGATTGTTGATCAGCTGTCATATTGTTGACCAGCTGTCATATTGTTGACCAGCTGTTGTGATTGTTGATCAGCTGTAGTGATTGTTGATCAGCTGTTGTGGTTGTTGACCAGCTGTTGTGATTATTGACCAGCTGTCATATTGTTGACCAGCTGTTGTGATTGTTGATCAGCTGTAGTGATTGTTGATCAGCTGTTGTGATTGTTGACCAGCTGTTGTGATTGTTGACCAGCTGTTGTGGTTGTTGACCAGCTGTTGCGGTTGTTGATCAGCTGTTGCGATTGTTGATCAGCTGTTGCGGTTGTTGACCAGCTGTTGTGGTTGTTGATCAGCTGTTGTGATTGTTGATCAGCTGTTGTGATTGTTGACCAGCTGTCGTGATTGTTGACCAGCTGTCGTGGTTGTTGACCAGCTGTCGTGGTTGTTGACCAGCTGTTGTGATTGTTGATCAGCTGTTGTGATTGTTGACCAGCTGTCGTGATTGTTGATCAGCTGTCGTGGTTGTTGACCAGCTGTTGTGATTGTTGATCAGCTGTTGTGATTTTTGATCAGCTGTCGTGGTTGTTGATCAGCTGTCGTGATTGTTGATCAGCTGTCGTGATTGTTGACCAGCTGTCGTGGTTGTTGATCAGCTGTTGTGATTGTTGATCAGCTGTTGTGATTGTTGATCAGCTGTTGTGATTGTTGACCAGCTGTTGTGGTTGTTGACCAGCTGTTGTGATTGTTGATCAGCTGTCGTGATTGTTGATCAGCTGTCGTGATTGTTGACCAGCTGTCGTGATCGTTGACCAGCTGTCGTGATCGTTGACCAGCTGTCGTGATCGTTGACCAGCTGTCGTGATCGTTGACCAGCTGTCGTGATCGTTGATCAGCTGTCGTGATCGTTGACCAGCTGTCGTGATCGTTGATCAGCTGTCGTGATTGTTGACCAGCTGTCGTGATTGTTGACCAGCTGTTGTGATTGTTGATCAGCTGTTGTGATTGTTGATCAGCTGTCATATTGAGAGACTGATTGGCATAATGTGTTTGTCATCTGATCATGGCTGCGTTGGCTGGAACAGAGGCGTGTAAAGTGAGTGTACTGAATGTGCTCTTCCATGTGTTCACTGAAGGCCTGTCTAAAGCCCCACGGAACGCCACAGCAATTAGACATACGGCTGCTCGTAAACAAAGAAAGAGGATAAGTTGTTTTGGTTTCTGCATGTTGAGCTAAATGCAGATTGATGCTTCACGTCGGCCCACTCGAGTGAACAGTCATTCTGTTTATTCTCTGTGTGCAGGGTTTAGTTTGTGTGTCCACATTCATCCCTTTCCCTGTTTCTGCTGGAGGTGGCGTCTGTAAAAAAGCGGTTTTACTACACCGCCATATTGAGCACATTAATTCTAATCATTGGCTGCAGACTGGAGCAGAATTTGTCTAAATTACCGACCGTATTAGCTTTGTTTTCTCTGCAAATGCAAGTCATTGTGTTGCAGAGAGGGACACAGGGAGTGGGGATCCTGAGACTACAAGATATACAGTTTGTGTATGATTGGAGAGAAAACTGCATTTAGATTCTCCGCAGGAATTTAAATCTGGTAGAGCTGGGTGTGGGGCACTAGGGCTGTTATATTAATTTCATCACGCTCACTTTGAATGAGCACAAATTCCTAAAAACAACTTTCTTTTACAATAACCGCCATTATGTTTCAGACGGAGATATACGCCGGGTCCCGAAAAACTGAGGCGAGTTACTAGAGGTGTGTGTGTGTGTGTGTCAGGGTTTCCGTTAGCCGGTAATTACCGTAAAAAACCGGTAAATTCAAAACCTGCCGGTCAAAATGTCCAGTAATAATTAGGGATGCTCCGATCGATTGCCGCTCATCATTATCGGCCGATATTCACTCTTAATAGTTTGATCTATAAAGACCGATCAGAGAGCTGATTTGGTTTGAATGTAATAATTATGTTGTTTGTTGTTTGTGGAATCATTTATTGAAAAATTAATCTGAACTTTTCGATCTGTTACGATTATAAACTGAAGCAATATAAAAATGACTCCCATTAACTGAGTTTAAACATATCCGGTCCTAGTTCGGTGATTACCTGCTAACGGAAACTCTGCTACACAATTCTTATTATTATTGAAACATGACCGGTACGTTTCACGTTGTCCGGTAAAATAAATGATTTCCGGACATTTGACCAGCAAGAAAAAAGCCTAGCGGAAACCCTGTGTGTGTGTGTGTGTGTGTGTGTGTGTGTGTGTGTGTGTGTGTGTGTGTGTGGGGGGGGGTGTTAGGGGGTCATCAGTAAGCACAACACTGCCCCAACCCCATCCTGACCCCCACACACACAATAAAGCTCCAACAAGACCCCCTGGGTGACTTGATAGCTGAGGTCTGAAGCCGTTTATCGACCTTCACACTCTACACTCTGACCTGAGTTTCAACAGTCACATTAAAACAGTTACTAAATCAGCCTACTATCACCTAAAGAATATATCTAGGATTAAAAGACTAATGTCACAGCAGGATTTGGAAAAACTTGTCCATGCTTTTATCTTCAGTAGACTCGACTACTGCAATGGTGTCTTCACAGGTCTCACTAAAAAATCTATTAGAAAGCTGCAGCTGATTCAGAACGCCGCTGCTCGAGTCCTCACTAACACTAAGAAAGTGGATCACTCCTGTTCTGAAGTCTTTACACTGGCTTCCTGTGTGTCAAAGAATAGATTTCTAAATACTGCTGCTGGTTTATAAAGCACTGAATGGTTTAGGCCCAAAATACATTTCTGACCTCCTGCTAAATGATGAACCATCCAGATCTCTCAGGTCTTCAGGGACTGGTCAGCTTTCTGTCCCCAGAGTCAGAACTAAACATGGAGAAGCAGCGTTCAGTTATTATGCTCCAAATATCTGGAACAAACTCCCAGAAACCTGCAGGTCCGCTGCAACTCTGACTACTTTTAAATCCAGCAAGAAGACTTTTCTTTTTGTCGCTGCTTTTAATTGAACTATTCGTATCTTAGACTGCACTGTAACTTTTATCACTGTATTTGTTCTTTCTTTCTTTTAATGTTTTAAATTTAAATGTAATTAAACTCCATGACATTTATGAGAGGGACTGCTCGAAAGTAGGATATTTGGGATACCCGTCGTAGCCAGGGTTTACGATCAGTTTTTGGGTGATTTGTACTGAGGAACAAGTATCACATCACCGACGGGTGAAAAATAGTGTTTTGGTAACACGGGGTGTTCAGGTAACACTTAAAGACTTTGTTATGGAACGCAAAGCAGAGTAGGGGGCTAGTACACCCTCTTGAGGGTCCGATTGTGGATGTCATGCGAGCAAAACACGGTGAAAACAGTCTGTCTAAATTATAAATCTGGACGGAAATGTTCGGATTTCCAAAGGGAGGTTCTTTGAGTAAATTAAAAATCAAGAACCTAAAGAATTGAACTATTCATATCTTAGACTGCACTGTAACTTTTATCTTTTAATGTTTATTTTATTAGCTTTTCTTTTTAATGACTGATTTTAAATGCCTTTGTCTGAATGTCTTTCATTTTTTGTTTTTCTTTTAATGTTTCTTTTATTATCTTTTACTGTTTTTAAATGCCTTTGTCTGAATGTCTTTCATTTTTGTAAAGCACCTTGAATTGCCTGGTGCTGAAAGGTGCTATATAAATAAACTTGCCTTGCCTTGCCTTACACATACACGTTCTTGTTTAGCAGTAACTCTGAGGACCACATGATCGATTGTTGTTGTAAGTAGTTGTTATCATGAAACGTATTTCCTCTTTTAACGTGTGCTTGCCTCTGTATTTAATGTGACTTTTTACCTTGTGTCTGCACCGTCCATTTGCTACTAAACGTTTAATTTCCGGCCGATTCATATTTAATAGCAGAAAATTGCTTTTCAGTCTTAAAATATGAATATACAGAACAAGCTTTTGGATAACGCATTTTGAAGGGAACATAAAATAAAGATAAACAGAGACTCCAAGGTAAATAAACCAAGGTTGAAACGTTTCATCTTTTGTTTCCAATTTGATTCGTCGGGCAAAAATATTTACTCAAATGTAGAATTGAACAAAGTTCTCCTATTTTTCTGAAGGATCTAAAAACAAATGTCTTTCTAAAACCTGAGAAAAATGTACAGTAACATTTATTTGTTCTTTATTTAAATGATTTGCTTAACAACCTACGAAGTACCTTAAACATGCTTTTCTCTCATCTCCAGCAGGGGGCGCCTCCTCTGGTTAATTGTATAGAAGTCTAATAAAATAATGTCCCTACTTCTCTCTTGATGTATTACCTCAGCAAACATTTTCCTGATGAGTTAATGGTCTCAATATCTAGTGTTAAGTCTTTTTCAACACAGCTTGATGTTCATTTATGGTCCCAATAACAGTACACCATAGAGCTTGGCTACATGTGCTACAACTTTAACACTTATTTCTTGTGTTTTAACTTCATGATTCAAGTTAATTTGATATTTTGGGTCGTCTGAAAGTGTCTTGTTATTGTATATCTCCTCTAGTGTCACTTCTGTTAGCAAAAAAACAATTTGGCAACGACCAAAACACCAATCTTAAGGCTTCAAAACACTTTTACCAACTGGTAACGCCATGTGACTACCTACCTTTTTTATTTGTCTTTCTCTACAATGTCAACTATAAAAAGGTCAAAAAAGCCAACCTGCCTCTTCACACCTTCATAGCACCTTCCCAAGGGTTAACATTGGAAATAAAAACACAGTGTATGCATCGATACTGCGGTGACAGCTCAGGTATTACATCTGAATGTGCTGACTCATCATCAGCAACAAAGGGTTCCTTTCTCTCTCGTAAAAAACAAACAAAAAACCCTTTACAGCCTCGTTTTCAGGCCTGGCAGCAAACATGCGGGGAGGCTAAATAAAATCATACCTCGGAAAAGGAGAAGTTATAGCCACTCCTTTCCCCCCAGGAGTCTAAGGTGGCGGTATATAAGGTGTGTGTGTGTGTGTGTGTGTGAGAGGTGTATTGTCCGGGCCACATTCGGTTAACAACCCCATTAACTGGCTCACAAAGCAACCCCGGGGCAAAGATAACATCAATTCCGGCTTTTGAGGCCATTATGTTTCAGACGGAAATATACGCCGGGTCCCGAAAAACTGAGGTGAGTAGCTAGAGGTGTGTGTGTGTGTGGGGGGGGTCATTGGTAAGCACAACACTGCCCCAACCCCATCCTGACCCCCACACACACAATAAAGCTCCAACAAGACCCCCTGGGTGACTTGAAAGCTGAGGTCTGAAGCCGTTTATCAGCTTCAGTCAGGCCTTCACACTCTACAAACACACATTCTTGTTTAGCTGTAACTCTGAGGACCACTGTCCGTCATGATCGATTGTTGTTGTAAGTAATTGTTATCGTGATATTTATTTCTGTTCCATGGATTTCCTCTTTTAACGTGTGCTTGCCTCTGTATTTAATATGTAGATTTTTACCTTACTGCACCGTCCATTTGCTATTAAACAGTTAATTTTTAATAGCATAAAATTGCATTTGGTTCAATTGCAGTCTTAAAATATTGATATACAGAACGAGCTTTTTATAAGGGAATGTAAAAATAGAGATAAACAGAGATTCTGTGTTCACTTTTAATGTCAAATCACACAAACCAGTGTATGTTGAGAGGAGCGTCTTTCTGCGGCCGTCAAAGCCATTCAATGGAGATGCACAAAACTATACATTTTGTTCCATGTCTTGAGCTGTTTCTTACTAAATTACAAATATTCTTGTTTTGGTATCATTCTGAGGATCACTATTCAACGGTATGTTGTGAGGACCCTCTCTATAAGGCCGTCAAAGCCAAGATAATCAATGGAGATGCAAAACACTATGAATTTTTTTCCATGTCTTGAGCTGTTTCTTACTAAATTACAAATATTCTTGCTTTGGTATAATTCAGAGGACCACTATTTGGCAGTGTATGTTGTGAGGATCTTCTTTATGCGCCCCTCACAGCCAAGACAATCAATGGAGATGCACAAAACTATGAATTTTCTTCAATGTCTTGAGCTGTTTCTTATGAAATTACAAATATTCTTGTTTTGGTGTAATTCTGAGGACCACTATTCAGCAACGTATGTTGTGAGGACCCTGTTCACAGCCAAAACATTTATTGTAGACACACACATTGTACAATACAGCCTTAAGCCATGTCTTAACGCTTTTCTGACAACATTTCAGAAAGATCTGCATTGAGAGGAGGACGTACCAAAAGTACTACATTTGGAAGAGATTGGCCAATGTACGCTCAAGTTACAACAACGTATTTTTTTGTGTCAACGCTAAAAATGACACAATGAGGGCATTCGATTGAGACTAAAGCTTCTAAAACATTTGTATCCTCAAAGTCGTTGGTTCAAATCCGTAAGAAGAGTTCATTAAAGTACGGCACATGTAAATGCAAAAAAACAAAAAATTCTGTTGGTTTTAGCATATGACGACTATAGGCCTCTTTGTGCGTCTCACCATGCTACATATACATTCCAAATGTCATACATGGAGGTCATAGTTCAGTAACAGGATCCGGACGCCGACCTATACGGACCCGGACCTATAATCAATACATTAATAGGGGATTTCAATTTTGATGGGGCGATTCTATTTTAACCGCCTCCGACAGGGGGCGAGAGAGACGAGTGAGCGATACAGGGAGAGAAACACAGAAGAAGAGATGAGAGCGCGATACAGGGAGAGAAACACAGAAGAAGAGACGAGTGAGCGATAGAGGGAGAGAAACACAGAAGAAGAGATGAGAGCGTGGCAGAGAGAAGCGGAGAGGAAAGTGAGTGAAGAGAATAATTAGCGATACAGGGAGAGAAGCGGAGAGGAGAGAGAACAGGCGTGTTAGCGGCAGACAGGGAGAGACACATAATGACACATGGCGCTCTCCAAGAAGAGGAACGTGGACAGTGAGGACAGAGCTTTGAACCCTGAGTGGACTCGTTCATGTTCCTCCTGCCCACTGGGAGCTCAGAGCCAGTGTGTCTCATTTGTTCAGAGACCGTGGCGCTCATTAAAAGAGACAACACGCCACTATGAGACAGAACACAAAGTGTTTGACCAAACATTCCCTCTCAAGTCAGAACTGAGGTCAGATGAGCATCCTCAGAGCCCAATATGATCAGTCCACCAGGATCAACATTAAAACTAAATATGGTTCCAGGGCAGGCTAACCAATGAGCTAACCGAGGCTAACCGATGAGCTAACCGAGGCTAACCGATGAGCGAGCCGAGGCTAACCAATGAGCTAACCGAGGCTAACCAATGAGCTAACCGAGGCTAACCAATGAGCTAACCGAGGCTAACCAATGAGCGCCTGCATGTGTGTGAGAATGGCCCTGACTCCATTTCAGCCCAGATCTAAACTCCTGGCAGGACAATAAGCTCCAGCTCAATTCTCTCACTGAACAGAACAAAGTGAGAGAGGGTCTGCAATATAAGAGGGAGAGAAAGAGAAACTTTGAAACTGTTCAACTGTTATGATGTAAAGACTGATATTGTTCTATAGTCGTCTGAAACTGTTAAGTCATGATGTGAAATGGTTAACAAAGAAAAACTCAAGCTGCTGCTACACTTTATTTTATTTATCTAAAATTAAGCACTTTTAAGATGCACATATTTGCAAAAGCTATTTTATTTATTTTCTCTATTTTATTTGTAAATGCAGCCCGAGAGGAACATCACACATATCCACAGTATTTACTGTGTATCTGTAGAGTTCAATGTTAACTGACAATACATATTGTTGTTTATGTACTTTCTTTATTTGATTGGCAGTCAGCTGTTTACATGCAGACGTTGATGAAGCTGCAGCTACTTCAATATCACACTAATTCATGAAGCAAGTTAGACACTTTGATGTTCCGGATCTTTGCATGGGGACATTTTCTCTAACTGGACCTCGTTGAATTTTAGTTGAATACCCCTGATGTAGATGAATCATACACATACAAAAAAAACGTGACTTCCAGAACTTCGGGACATCATTCCGTAACCAACACATGCCCAACCCTAAAATTAATGATTCCCCTTATGGGGACCTCCATTTTGTCCCCCTAAGGGAGGCGAGTCCCCACACGTGACTGTGTAAACATATTTAGGTCCCCACAAGTAAAGTAATGCCAGGCCACACACCCAGTGGTGTGGGAGTCCTCATGTGGTCTGTGAGTCCTCAGGTGGTCTGTGGAGTCCTTAGGTGGTCTGTGGAGTCCTCAGGTGGTCTGTGAGTCCTCAGGTGGTCTGTGGAGTCCTCAGGTGGTCTGGGAGTCCTCAGGTGGTCTGTGGAGTCCTCAGGTGGTCTGTGGAGTTCTCAGGTGGTCTGTGGAGTCTCAGGTGGTCTGTGGAGTCCTCAGGTAGTCTGTGGAGTCCTCAGGTGGTCTGTGAGTCCTCAGGTGGTCTGTGGAGTCCTCAGGTGGTCTGTGAGTCCTCAGGTGGTCTGTGGAGTCCTCAGGTGGTCTGTGGAGTCCTCAGGTGGTGTGGGAGGGAATTCCACAGGTGAGGAGCAGCTGCACAGAAAGCCCGATCCCCCATTGTGCGGAGTTTGGTCCTCGGGGGGCGAAGCCGATGGTTTGTTGTGGAGCGGAGGTTGCGTGTGGAGGTTTGTGATGTGAGTAGTTCTTTGAGGTATGAAGGAGCGTTCCCGTGGATGCACTGATGGGCGAGCAGTGAGATCTTGTATTCGATCCTGAATGAGACAGGAAGCCATTGGAGGGAATGAAGGACGGGTGTGATGTGGTTGTATTTTCTCACCCTCATCCGGATCCTAGCGGCACTGTTCTGTACGTATTGGAGCTTCTGAAGGCTCCCGCTAGGAGTCCCGATGAGGAGAGCGTTGCAGTAGTTGAGCCTTGAGGAGACGAAGGCATGGACCAGCTGTTCAGCATCTGACAGGGAGAGTGTGGGACGGAGTTTAGCAATGTTCCTGAGGTGGCAGAAGGAGACTTTGCACAGGTGTTTGATGTGGGTGTCAAAGGTTAGATGTCGGTCAAATCTTACACCCAGGTTGGTAACTGCTGTGGAGAGGGGTATGTTTTGTCCAGAAAAGGTAATGTGGGTTATGGGGGATGACTGGACCTGGTTTGGTGTGCCAACTAAAATAGCTTCTGTTTTGGAGCTATTTAGCTGCAGGAAGTTTTCTCGCATCCAGGCCTTTATCTCCTCAATGCAGGTGTTAAGGGATGTTGATGGGGGCGGTGACGATGATGGTGACAGTGAGGAAGCATGTGGGATAGAGTCTGTCTTTATATATAGCTGCGTGTCATCAGCGTAGCAATGGAATGATATTTCATGCTTGCTGATGACACGGCCAAGGGGCAGAGTGTACAGGGTGAACAGAGTGGGCCCAAGGACTGACCCTTGAGGGACACCACAGGTGACAGGGTGTGTCTGGGACCTTGCACCTCCCAAGGAGACGTACTCTGTTCTTCCAGACAGGTAGGACTGGAACCAGCTCAGGGCGGAGTCAGAGAGTCCGATGGTGTGTTCGAGGCGCTGAAGGAGAATGTTATGGTCGACTGTGTCGAATGCTGCAGTCAGATCCAGGAGGATAAGGAGAGATGGGGATCCAGTATCAGCCGCCATCAACAGGTCGTTTGTGACACTGACCAGAGCTGTTTCAGTGCTGTGGGCGGAACGGGAACCAGACTGGAATTTTTCAAAGAGGCCGTTTAATTGTAGATGGTCCTGAAGCTGGGCGGCAACTACTTTTTACAGCACCTTGGCTAGAAATGGGAGGTTGGAGATGGGCCTGTAGTTGGCGAGGATATCTGGGTCTAGGGTGTGTTTTTTGAGAAGGGGTCTGATGACGGCAGTTTTAAGAGCCGATGGAACATGACCAGCCTTGAGGGAGCTGTTGATGACGTAGGTGATCATGGGACTTATAGCCGAGATGTTCGATTTGACAAGGGCTGTGGGTGGAGGGTCTAGTGTGCAGGTGGAGGGTTTCATCTTGCAGATGATGTCCTCAACCTCTTGCTGAGAGATCTCCGTGAAGCAGCAGAGCGGTTGGAAAATCCCATGCTGTGTGTTAACAGTAGGGACAGACACAGCGCAAGGGGTGGAGAGAAGAGAGCGAATAGTGGCAACTTTTGTCCTGAAGAAAGTAACAAAATTATTGCACTGCTCTTCTGTAGTGTCGATGTGTGAGGGAGTTTGTGGCTTGAGGAGATGATCAACAGTAGAGAAAAGCTGCTTGGAGTTTCCAGGATTTTTAGTGATGATGTCGGAGTAGAATTGTGACCATGCTTTTTTGAGAGACTTTGAATAGGTTTTTTGATGTTCCTGATAGGCTAATCTGTGAACAGTGAGTCCAGATCGTGCGAGACGCCGCTCGAGTACACGCCCAGCTGCCTTCATGCTACGCAACTCTGAAGTGAACCAAGGGGCTGAGCGGGAGAAGCTGACTGTTCGTGATTTCAGTGGAGCGTGGAGATCCAGGACAGTACTCAGGGTTTTGTTATAGTATTCCACTGATTCACTGACTGTAGTGAAGTTTGCAGAGGGGGGGATTTGCTGCAGGTCCAAAGTCATGATGTCTGTGTCGATGTGTTTCAAATTTCTCAAATAGATTTGACGTTTGGGCTTGATGTGGTGAGACAATTTGAACTCCATTGAAACAATCTTGTGATCCGACACTCCCAGATCGTATACCAACAGATTTGTGATGGGGGCCGAGTCAGTGATAACCAGGTCAAGCCTGTGCCCCCTGGTGTGTGTGGGGACATCAACATGCTGTTTGAGGATGATAACGTCCAGTAGTTGCAAGAAGTCAGCTGCAGGTTGGCGGGAGGGGGGGTCAACATGGATGTTCAAATCCCCCAGTATGACAGTATTTGCAGACGTGGTACAGACTGAAGAGAGAAGTTCATTTATCTCTGAGATGAAGGCTGGGTTTGGTTTGGGTGGCCGGTAGATGAGAATAATAGTCATGGGGAAAGAGGGTTTGCATTTGAATGCAAGGCATTCAAAGGAGGATAGGTCAGGAAGAGACGAGGAGGTCAGGAAGAGACGAGGGGGTCAGTTTCAGGTCACTGCGGTGTATTACGGCTAAGCCTCCACCGCGACCAGTGCGGCGGGCTTTCTCCAGGTAATTATAGCCAGGAGGACAGGTTTCATTTAGGACTGAACTCTGGTTGATGCCAGGTCTCAGTAAGACACTAAGTCAATCCCCCTATCTAGGATGTGATCATGTATGAGACATGATTTTTTAGCGAGGGATTGTGTGTTAAATAGTTATATTTTGAGGCTTGATGAGACGGTGCTATGTAGAGGAAGAAGTAGGCTGAAATCCACTCCACGTTTTCTGTCCCGCTTGGTGTGTAGAAGTCTCGCGGTGTTTCCAGAGCTACTATTTGTTCCATGAGCGGCGGTATTATGATGACGTGAAAATAGTGCGACAGTGCGCTCAGCTGACCAGAGTGATGGAATGGAGTCACACTTTCTACGGGAGCTTCTGTGGATATAGCGGCTTCGGCGTAGAATTCCAAGCTGTTTAAGTGCTGAGATACAGGTTGGAGTGCTGTAATGTCTTAACTCGAGCAGCTGCGTGATGGGGTACTTTAGCGTCATGACGGTCCGGACAGATGCAGAGTTGGTAGTTGTTTGTGTTTGCCACGGACCTGCCGACCAGAGATGGGGAAAGAGCCAGAAACACAGAACGATCCACAGCATGGCAGATGATCGAGCTGGGTGGAGAAGTTGATCTGGAATTGTTTGTGGTAGGTGTCGCTGCTGGCTTAGCTGCTAAACTTATTAGCCACTCGTAGCTTAGACGTTAGCAGCTCGTCCAGCCGACGAGGGATTTGCAGGAAAGTGGATTATTGTCTGGGTATAGTTTGTATAAACATCCATATAATCCGTGCAAAAACAAAAGAAAAGCAGTAGAATCCTTGTTATGGGCTACGAGGGAGAAGCGGCAACAGACCGTGCCAGTGTCCTCTCTCCTCATCCTACTATCATTTGTAGTAGTAGGATGGTTTTCAGGATGTGTACTTGACATACTGGAAAATTAGAAATGGCTGTTGGAATTAATCAAACACACACCTCAGTAAAACATTGTTTCATCAATCAAACGCACGCATACACACACGCCACACACACACACACTCTCATGATGTGCATATATGCTAATCCAATACAGGCAGTACACATCATGCCAATACACACAGCCAGATGGCTCACAATGCACACAAACTCCTACATAACCACACAGATAAAGACCCCCCCCCACACACACACACCCCCCCCCCCCCCCCCCCCCCCCACACACACACACACACACACACACACACACACACACACACACACACACACACACACACACACACACACACACACACACACACACACACACACACACACACACACACACACACACACACACACACACACACACACACACACACACACACACACACACACACACACACACACACACACACACACACACACACACACACACACACACACACACGATGCCGCTCTGCAGTGTGTGAGGCAGTGTTTCCCCCCTGCTCACCGGTGATAACATTCACACTCCACAGAAGCTGCAGAGAAAGGTCAATGATTTTCTCTTTCTCCTTCCTTCTGCTGCATCCGTACTTATTGACTCCATACGGAAATGTGTGTGTGTGTAACTCCGAGTGCTTAATAGCCAGATTCCTCTGAGGGGGGATTAACCGCCTCAATTAAAATCACATAAAGGAGAACGCGAGCATCTTAACAGCATAAACACGTCTTCAGGAACAAACACAGATGAAGAGTTTCCCCTGATGGAGACCCCCATCATGATGAGAGACAGCGGTCAAATTCAACTAAGTACATTTACTCAAGTAACTTATCTAGGTTCACATTTGACCTTATTTTCATTTCAGGTGTTTTTTCAATAGCCTGATCAACAGTTAGGTTCATAATTACTAGGTACATTATTTGCTAGTTGCTCCTCTAAAAGCTCAACCATTGCTATACTCTGAAGCACTGCGACTAAAAACAGCTGTTTGATATAAAGCAAACAGGCAGAAAGGGGAAATGTTTAACTCTTTCTAACGGAAAAACAACATATTGCTCTGAATGAGAGATATTCTGCAAACACTTCCAACACTGTAGACGTTCCTGCTTAGCATCACACAGCAATTAGTGGCTAACTCCTTCTTTCTGGGCATTCTGTCATTAAGTTAATCTACTAATGTTAACATGTCATCTTTCAGCATTCGCCCTTGCCTTTCCTGCTATACCACATTTGGCAAAGTTCTTTACCTGAAGCCCCACTTAGCGTAACGTCCAATCAGAACGCTCCGTTACTGTTCCCGTTCATTAGGTTTCTCACACACTAGCTTGACACTTTTTTTTTTTGTTGGTGAATCTACGAACTCTTTGCGTTAGCGTCAGGTCAGATAGCAAATTGGGCGCAACTCCTTTGTATAAATTATTATACATTTCACAAATGATATCAGAAAGGAGGGACATTTTTAGTCTTACGTCTTCATGAATGTTTGGTAGTTTTTTATTATATTTTGTATTTGTTAAGTAGTTGTCGGCTGCCTATAACTGTGTTAGCGTGTCCTAGCTTGATCTAGCGTGTCCTAGCTTGACCTAGCGTGTCCTAGCTTATCTGACCTTGTCCTAGCTTATCTTACCTTGTCCTTGCTTGATCTAGCTTGACCTAGCGTGTCCTAGCATGACCTAGCGTGTCCTAGCTTATCTGACCTTGTCCTAGCTTATCTTACCTTGTCCTAGCTTGATCTAGCTTGACCTAGTGTGTCCTAGCTTGATCTAGCGTGTCCTAGCTTGACCTAGCGTGTCCTAGCTTGATCTAGCGTGTCCTAGCTTGACCTAGCATGTCCTAGCAGGACCTAGCATGACCTAGCTTGACCTAGCTTGTCGCTTGTTTTTTTTTGTGGTTAATCTACAAACTCTTTTCGTTGGTTATCCTCTGTGATGTCCTTTCCTTGAAGTTATTATCTAATGTTTGTGGGTTTATCTCATTTTAAAACTGCTTTTTTTTGTATTTCTTTAAGAGCTGAAGGGAGACATTTGTTCTCATCTGTGACTCTAGACTACTTATTAGAACATGTGTAGAGTCCACACTACTCTAGATAGTCACAGACTCATATTCAGTTAAAAGGACAAACAAATATTTGATGAAATGACTGGAATCAAACCAATAGGTGTCGTTTACATTGCCAGGAACAACTTTTTAAAACACATATTTGTCCTAATTACTTTTTTTCAAGAGATAGGTTGTAAAAAAATGTGTTCAACCCGACAGTGTTCTGTAAATCCTGCTGTGGGTTTCCATCCTGAGACACTTCACTCCCCTCTGAACGACACACTAATGAAATCCTGTGGCTGCAGATTCTATTACAGGCTCTCTGCCGTCGAGTCTAACCCTTAATCCCATATTGCTCTGAGCTTTAGGTAATATTATTTTCATAAAGCCGCCTCCATTTTTTTCCGTGTCTCAGATATCAGCTGTTATTAGCGGGGTAGAAAGCATGAATGAAAACACCCGCACAGATTTATCCCGGCTTCAGCAGACGCACTAATAATGTGTCCAAACAGGCCTTTGATGAACGGATGGCTATCGTAAATACTCTGAAGGTGATTTCAATAAATAACACCTGTCACTGTCATCTGTGAAGCAAATGATTCAGAAAGTCAGAACAACATCAAGCGAGAAATCCTTTTGATAATCAGGCAGGCTGTGTTTATCAGAAACAGCTTTCTGCAGACTTTATGCAGTTAGAAAAAAGAAAATGAATTTAGTCATTTTAATCCATCATGGGCAAATGCACAAATATATACTATATACTGGAGACACGACATACTGATATACACGTGAACATCAGCAGGAGAGGACTCTTTAAAGTAGAGACACTACATACTGATATACACCTGAACATCAGCAGGAGAGGACTCTTTAAAGTAGAGTCACTACACACTGATATACACCTGAACATCAGCAGGAGAGGACTCTTTAAAGTAGAGACACTACATACTGATATACACCTGAACATCAGCAGGAGAGGACTCTTTAAAGTAGAGACACTACATACTGATATACACCTGAACATCAGCAGGAGAGGACTCTTTAAAGTAGAGACACTACATACTGATATACACCTGAACATCAGCAGGAGAGGACTCTTTAAAGTAGAGACACTACATACTGATATACACGTGAACATCAGCAGGAGAGGACTCTTTAAAGTAGAGACACTACATACTGATATACACCTGAACATCAGCAGGAGAGGACTCTTTAAAGTAGAGACACTACATACTGATATACACCTGAACATCAGCAGAAGAGGACACTTTAAAGTAGAGACTCTACATACTGATATACACCTGAACATCAGCAGGAGAGGACTCTTTAAAGTAGAGTCACTACACACTGATATACACCTGAACATCAGCAGGAGAGGACTCTTTAAAGTAGAGACACTACATACTGATATACACCTGAACATCAGCAGGAGAGGACTCTTTAAAGTAGAGACACTACATACTGATATACACCTGAACATCAGCAGGAGAGGACTCTTTAAAGTAGAGACACTACATACTGATATACACCTGAACATCAGCAGGAGAGGACTCTTTAAAGTAGAGACACTACATACTGATATACACCTGAACATCAGCAGGAGAGGACTCTTTAAAGTAGAGACACTACATACTGATATACACGTGAACATCAGCAGGAGAGGACTCTTTAAAGTAGAGACACTACATACTGATATACACCTGAACATCAGCAGGAGAGGACTCTTTAAAGTAGAGACACTACATACTGATATACACCTGAACATCAGCAGGAGAGGACTCTTTAAAGTAGAGACACTACATATTGATATACACCTGAACATCAGCAGGAGAGGACTCTTTAAAGTAGAGACACTACATACTGATATACACCTGAACATCAGCAGGAGAGGACTCTTTAAAGTAGAGACACTACATATTGATATACACCTGAACATCAGCAGGAGAGGACACTTTAAAGTAGAGACTCTACATACTGATATACACCTGAACATCAGCAGGAGAGGACTCTTTAAAGTAAAGACACTACATACTGATATACACCTGAACATCAGCAGGAGAGGACTCTTTAAAGTAGAGACACTACATACTGATATACACCTGAACATCAGCAGGAGAGGACTCTTTAAAGTAGAGACACTACATACTGATATACACCTGAACATCAGCAGGAGAGGACTCTTTAAAGTAGAGACACTACATACTGATATACACCTGAACATCAGCAGGAGAGGACTCTTTAAAGTAGAGTCACTACACACTAATATACACCTGAACATCAGCAGGAGAGGACTCTTTAAAGTAGAGACACTACATACTGATATACATCTGAACATCAGCAGGAGAGGACTCTTTAAAGTAGAGACACTAAATACTGATATACACCTGAACATCAGCAGGAGAGGACTCTTTAAAGTAGAGACACTACATACTGATATACACCTGAACATCAGCAGGAGAGGACTCTTTAAAGTAGAGACACTACATACTGATATACACCTGAACATCAGCAAGAGAGGACTCTTTAAAGTAGAGTCACTACATACTGATATAGACCTGAACATCAGCAGGAGAGGACTCTTTAAAGTAGAGTCACTACACACTGATATACACCTGAACATCAGCAGGAGAGGACTCTTTAAAGTAGAGACACTACATACTGATATACATCTGAACATCAGCAGGAGAGGACTCTTTAAAGTAGATACACTACATACTGATATACACCTGAATATCAGCAGGAGAGGACTCTTTAAAGTAGAGTCACTACACACTGATATACACCTGAACATCAGCAGGAGAGGACTCTTTAAAGTAGAGACACTACATACTGATATACACCTGAACATCAGCAGGAGAGGACTCTTTAAAGTAGAAACACTACATACTGATATACACCTGAACATCAGCAGGAGAGGACTCTTTAAAGTAGAGACACTACATACTGATATACACCTGAACATCAGCAGGAGAGGACTCTTTAAAGTAGAGACACTACATACTGATATACACCTGAACATCAGCAGGAGAGGACTCTTTAAAGTAGAGACACTACATACTGATATACACCTGAACATCAGCAGGAGAGGACTCTTTAAAGTAGAGACACTACATACTGATATACACCTGAACATCAGCAGGAGAGGACTCTTTAAAGTAGAGACACTACATAATGATATACACCTGAACATTAGCAGGAGAGGACTCTTTAAAGTAGAGACACTACATACTGATATACACCTTAACATCAGCAGGAGAGGACTCTTTAAAGTAGAGACACTACATACTGATATACACCTGAACATCAGCAGGAGAGGACTCTTTAAAGTAGAGACACTACATACTGATATACACCTGAACATCAGCAGGAGAGGACTTTTTAAAGTAGAGACACTACATACTGATATACACCTGAACATCAGCAGGAGAGGACTCTTTAAAGTAGAGACACTACATACTGATATACACCTGAACATCAGCAGGAGAGGACTCTTTAAAGTAGAGACACTACATACTGATATACACCTGAACATCAGCAGGAGAGGACTCTTTAAAGTAGAGACACTACATACTGATATACACCTGAGCATCAGCAGGAGAGGACTCTTTAAAGTAGAGACACTACATACTGATACACACCTGAACATCAGCAGGAGAGGACTCTTTAAAGTAGAGACACTACATACTGATATACACCTGAACATCAGCAGGAGAGGACTCTTTACAGTAGAGACACTACATACTGATATACACTTGAACATCAGCAGGAGAGGACTCTTTAAAGTAGAGACACATCATACTGATATACACCTGAACATCAGCAGGAGAGGACTCTTTAAAGTAGAGACACTACATACTGATATACACCTGAACATCAGCAGGAGAGGACTCTTTAAAGTAGAGACACTACATACTGATATACACTTGAACATCAGCAGGAGAGGACTCTTTAAAGTAGAGACACTACATACTGATATACACTTGAACATCAGCAGGAGAGGACTCTTTAAAGTAGAGACACATCATACTGATATACACCTCTGTGCAGACAGAAGGTTGGTCCAACATGGTGTCATCATGAGGCCAAAGTTGTCTTTTTATCCAGTGAAATATCCTAACATCTCCTGGATGGATTAGCACACAGTTTGATACATTAACTCGTAGTTTACTGATAATTATTTGGGCTAAATTGGGTGATGCTCTGACATTTTGTTCTCTGGTGAAATTCCTTTACAGCAGCCCCAAAATTATGACCCCAATACAACGTGTAATCATTTTGCAGGTTTCTCGGTTCTCTATCTGTGACAGTGTTATATTTAATAATGTTCAGAGGTATGTTCAAACCGCTGCTCTGAAATTGAGCCAGTGTCATTATTTCCCGGACAATGCATTTCCATCACGATTTAGATAAGGTGTGAAACTTTTAGCTTCCAGCCTTTTGTGGAAATGTCATCTAATCTCGCCACTGCCGGTCGCCTTTTGTAATTCAATCCGCCTTCGTTAGCATGAAAATAGGTGGATGAAGCCTTTTCAATAAGTAGAAGAAGGCATTACCGGAGACTTCATCAGGATCTCCTCATTCCTGCATTAGTGTGCATGAAGAGTCTGGAAATGAAGGAAGTGGTCCTGATTGGTATTTCTGTCCTCGGCACATCTTATCAGAGTGATCTCTTTGCTTTGTTAGGATGCTATAATACATCTAACTGACCGAAGAGTCCAACTAAAGCTCCTGTACTTCACTGAACGACAGAAAGTGTTCGGTTTAATGTGCTGAGAACAGATCAGTCCTGTTTTAGAGAAATACTTCAGTTATTCTTTGACTGTGCGTTTATACCTCCTTTTGTTGTTGAGTCAGATAGCAAATTGCGTGCAACTCCTTTGTATAAATTATTATATATTTCACAAATTATATCAGATAGGAGGGAAATAGTATTTTTAGTCTCACATCTTCATGAATGTTTGGTAGTTTTTTATTATATTTTGTATTTGTTAAGTAGTTGTCGGCTGACTACCTGCCTGGTTAACTGTGTTAGCTTGTCCTAGCTTGATCAAGCGTGTCCTGTTTGATATAGAGTGTCCTAGTTTGACCTAGCGTGTCCTGGCTTGACCTAGCCTGACCTAGCTTGACCTAGCGTGTCCTAGCTTGATCTAGCGTGTACTAGCTTGATCTAGCGTGTACTAGCTTGACCTAGCTTGATCTAGCTTGTACTAGCGTGTCCTAGCGTGTTCTAGCTTGATCTAGTGTGTCCTAGCGTGTCCTAGCTTGACCTAGCGTGTCCTAGCTTGATCTAGCGTGTCCTAGCTTATCTTAGTTTGTCCTAACTTGTCCTAGCTTGACCTAGCTTGTCCTAGCTTGACCTAGAGTGTTCTAGCTTGATATAGCGTGACCTAGCTCCTCTTAGCGTGTCCTAGCTTGACCTAGCGTTTCCTAGCTTGACCTAGCTTGATCTAGCTTGACCTAGCGTGTCCTAGCTTGATCTAGCTTGACGTAGTGTGTCCTAGCGTGATCTAGCATGTCCTAGCTTGATCTAGCGCGTCCTAGCTTGACCTAGCGCGCCCTAGCTTATATTACCTTGTCCTAGCTTGACCTAGCTTGTCCTTTTTTTTGGTTAATCTACAAACTATTGTTGTTGGTTATCCTCTGCGATGTCCTTTCCTTGAAGTTATTATCTAATGTCTGTGGGTTTATCTCGTTTTAAAACAGCTTTTTTTTGTACTTCTTTAAGAGCTGAAGGGAGAAATGTCTTCTCATCTGTGACTCTAGACTACTCTAGTTATTAGAACATGTGTGGAGTCCACACTACTCTAGATAGTCACATCCGAGCTTCCACAGACTCGTATTCACTTAAAAAGGACAAACACATATTTGATGAAATGACTGGAATCAAACCAATAGGTGTCGTTTACACTGGGGACGTGTTTTTAAAACACATATTTTGTGCTAATTACTTTTTTTCAAGAGATCGGTTGTACAAAAATAATAGAACTACTTTAATATTGCCATTGACTGCACCAAAGTAACATTTGTAATGTCATTCAGCTGTAATTCTCTCGGTGTGTGGACTAATGTGAGTATCATGGAGTATCTCTCCCTGCTCATCGCACATCACTTTGAAAGTCAGATTTGATGCATATTTCATATTCATTAGCTCAAATTAGCCTCGGCTTGTTAATCAGCCACTGACTGACAGCCCCCACCCCCCCCAAACTGCTCTTAACCTGCTTCATTAGGCGTGCCACTCCGCTTTCTCACACTCCCGTTTCCCAAATTACAAGCCAAGTTTCACTTTCCCTATATGTGCACCAAACTCACCACTAGTAAAAGTACTGATACCACATATAAATATAAAAGTAAAAGTCATGCAATTGTTTAAGAATACTGGAAAATGTACTCTATCTTTTGGTACTTTAAGTATGAAGCCAATTCTTACTTAAGACATCATTTGAATGCAGGTATTTTTACTTAAGTGATCATTTCAAAAGGAAAAGCAGCAAATGTTCACACCTAAGAGACTGAAACAATAATTGTTTGGTGCAAGGATTACCTAAAAGTACTAGCTACTCTGCCTGTCATACAACACACACACACACACACACACACACACACACACACACACACACACACACACACACACACACACACACACACACACACACACACACACACACACACACACACACACACACACACACACACACACACACACACACACACACACACACACACACACACACACACACACACACACACACACACACACACACACACACACACACACACACACACACACACACACACACACACAAGCCACTTAAAACGTCTCTTCAGTTGTGACATCCAATCATTAAAACATTCAAAAACCCTTGTCCTTAACATTTCCAAATCCACCTTTTACACTTCCTTTTGCCATCTGACATATAACATATGTCTCTGTTAAACACATACAAGACTACAAATACAATTGATCAGAGTATAAGAATATATGTTTTAAATGATTATATGATCATTTGACAGGACATTGAGTATATTTACCTCCGTTACCATCCCTCCCTAACTCCCTGCAGAGTGAACGTCCCAACAGGGTTAGCACTTAGCCGTGAGTCCGATAAGATGGCGATAACGCGTGCCTTTGTAATTGACGGCTACATTGTGTATTGGATTTTCAGGGCTAATCAGAGGGGGGGGATCAGGGAGGATATTGATGAGGACAAACACTGATAGCATCTCTATTCACACCCTGAGGAATCACTGCGGGACAATAACCTTCAGCAAATGGTGCCGCAGGCGAAGCTAGGAAGTGTTTCTAAGCCTTAAACATTAGGTGTGATTTTCGTTGCCTCTGGTCAAAGGAAAGCTCCCACCCTCAGGCGTATTTCTGTCTCACCATGTCATTTGTATTAATTATTCTCCAATACAGTATTGGCCATTCTGTTCATGTTCCAACCTGAATGTAGTGTTGAAATTCACCTTGTGCATTTCCCCTCTTCCTGTTCAAACTCTTTTGTCTCAGTTCTTCAGGTTTAGCATGTAAACATTGAGTTGTATTAGAGATCATTCTTAGCTACTTAACAGTAGTGTGGTCGGGGTGTGGTATTAGGGCGCCGGCTGCTAGAGTGATGGGAGTGGCTCGGCCGGAGACCAGACAGCTGAACAGAATCAGGTAATCAGTCACTCAATAAAAGCATGTGGTAACCTGGTTCTGGTCTCTTGCAGTAGACTGGGTCCTGGGAGGAGGACCCTCAATTTCATTGCGGGAAATAGTTTTCACCCTAAACCCGAAATAATCTCTGCTTGTTTGACAAACCGTTCTTTCATCCGTCATCCTTTTTAACCCTATCATGAGCTGGAAAGGTCACAAGTAGTTTTGAGATGTTCTGAAAAAATCAAAATTTAGAGATTTTGAGAAAAAAAGTCAGAATTTTTTTGATTTTCTGAAAAATAAAGAATTTTTTTAGGAAAACGTCAAAGATATTCAAATCGTGAGGAAAACGTAAGTTTTTCAGATTTTTTAAGAACGTCAGAATTTTTTGGGGAAATAAATCAGACTTTTGAGATTTAAGAAAATAATAAAAATGTTGAGATTTTCAGAAAATAATCAAATGTGTTTTTTTAGAATACTCATACTGTGAACTGGGTTATTATCTATCACCCTGTGGTTAGACTCGCAGTGTGGACCTGTGTCTACTTTCCAACTACGGTATTAAAGGTTTTTATTAAACATTACATCACATGTTACTTGTTAGACGCTTTTATCCAAAGCGACTTACTTACTCAACAGTGTGGACGATCCCCACAGGAGCACTTTGGGGTGAAGTGTCTCAGGGACACAAGGACATGCTGACTACAGCGGGGTTTGAACCTGTGACCCCCTGATTCGAAGTCCAGCACTCTATCCACTGTATCCACTGTATCCACTCTATCCACTGTACCACTGTGTCCACTGTATCCACTGTATCCACTGTATCCACTCTATCCACTGTATCCACTCTATCCACTGTATCCACTGTGTCCACTGTACCACTGTGTCCACTGTATCCACTCTATCCACTGTATCCACTCTATCCACTCTATCCACTGTATCCACTCTATCCACTGTATCCACTCTATCCACTGTATCCACTGTATCCACTGTGTCCACTCTATCCACTGTATCCACTCTATCCACTGTATCCACTGTATCCACTGTGTCCACTGTGTCCACTCTATCCACTGTATCCACTGTATCCACTCTATCCACTGTATCCACTGTGTCCACTCTATCCACTGTATCCACTGTATCCACTGTATCCACTGTATCCACTCTATCCACTGTGTCCACTGTGTCCACTGTGTCCACTGTGTCCACTCTATCCACTCTATCCACTGTGTCCACTGTGTCCACTCTATCCACTGTATCCACTGTGTCCACTCTATCCACTGTATCCACTGTATCCACTGTGTCCACTGTGTCCACTCTATCCACTGTATCCACTGTATCCACTCTATCCACTCTATCCACTGTATCCACTGTGTCCACTGTGTCCACTGTATCCACTCTATCCACTGTATCCACTGTACCACTGTGTCCACTGTGTCCACTGTATCCACTGTGTCCACTCTATCCACTGTATCCACTGTATCCACTCTATCCACTGTATCCACTGTATCCACTGTATCCACTCTATCCACTGTATCCACTGTATCCACTCTATCCACTGTATCCACTGTATCCACTGTGTCCACTCTATCCACTGTATCCACTGTGTCCACTCTATCCACTGTATCCACTGTATCCACTGTGTCCACTCTATCCACTGTATCCACTGTATCCACTGTGTCCACTGTGTCCACTGTATCCACTGTATCCACTCTATCCACTGTACCACTGTATCCACTGTATCCACTCTATCCACTGTATCCACTGTGTCCACTCTATCCACTGTATCCACTGTATCCACTGTATCCACTCTATCCACTGTATCCACTCTATCCACTGTGTCCACTGTATCCACTATATCCACTGTATCCACTGTATCCACTGTATCCACTCTATCCACTGTATCCACTGTATCCACTCTATCCACTGTATCCACTGTATCCACTGTGTCCACTCTATCCACTGTATCCACTGTGTCCACTCTATCCACTGTATCCACTGTATCCACTGTGTCCACTCTATCCACTGTATCCACTGTATCCACTGTGTCCACTGTGTCCACTGTATCCACTGTATCCACTCTATCCACTGTACCACTGTATCCACTGTATCCACTCTATCCACTCTATCCACTGTATCCACTCTATCCACTGTACCACTGTATCCACTGTATCCACTCTATCCACTGTATCCACTGTGTCCACTCTATCCACTGTATCCACTGTATCCACTCTATCCACTGTGTCCACTGTATCCACTGTATCCACTCTGTCCACTGTATCCACTGTATCCACTGTATCCACTCTATCCACTGTATCCACTGTATCCACTCTATCCACTCTATCCACTGTATCCACTCTATCCACTGTATCCACTCTATCCACTGTATCCACTGTGTCCACTGTATCCACTCTATCCACTGTATCCACTGTGTCCACTGTATCCACTGTATCCACTGTATCCACTGTATCCACTGTATCCACTCTATCCACTGTATCCACTGTGTCCACTGTATCCACTCTGTCCACTGTATCCACTGTATCCACTGTGTCCACTCTATCCACTGTATCCACTGTACCACTGTATCCACTCTATCCACTGTATCCACTCTATCCACTGTATCCACTCTATCCACTGTATCCACTCTATCCACTGTATCCACTGTATCCACTCTATCCACTGTATCCACTGTGTCCACTCTATCCACTGTATCCACTGTATCCACTGTATCCACTGTATCCACTGTATCCACTTAGCCACAGCCTTCCCTAAACATAAATATGGAATTGCTTTGTCTGTTTTTATTCTGGTGTTTTTCTGGTTTGCACCCCACATTAAAAATGCTATATAAATGCATTTAAAAAGCTTTAATGATGGATCTATTGCTTTATTTAAACGCTGTTAATAAAGGAAGAAGCATTACATATTGTTTCTCGATTGTAGTTTCCCATTACATGCACATGCACAGCAGTAATCCGATGATAATAATGAAGACATTAATCTCTTTTCATGGCACACAGGTGAAGCTAATAGCATTAGCAACGGCTGGTGGGAGGCCGTGGAAACGCAGATTTAATTATTGACGTTAATTACATGTGTGCTCTTCCTGCCAAGACATGATAAAAGGTCTACTGTGACTCTGTGTGTTAGTGGGTATTTACCAACACTGCTGAGACTAAAAGCTTGTTGTGGTTCTGTAGAGTCCATTTAGACTGGTGTGCATGTCCCCCCCACGGTGAGGACTCCAAGCACAGTTTAATTACAGTATGTGCACAAAGAGGGTATCAGCAGCATCCGGCGATATGATCAGGTTTGAGGGTGAAACTGGAGGGCTATGAAACACACTGCAGTGGAAACAGCATTAATCAAAGCACCGTCCTCGTGTAGATAACTCAGGAATCCTTTTTATTGTTGGACATATTTAGATAATTATCATGGTTTTGTCTGCACCGGGTAACGAAATGCAGATTGATGCCAAAAAAACAATATTTCTGTTCGTCAGAAACGGTATAATTCCTCCAGAAATATGAGTATCGAACAATCGAGACGGTTTTGTTTTTAAGGAGAATAATTATGGGATGGGAGCGTACGCTTTCCTTCTTTCTGTAGAGGAAGTAAAGAAAGCTATGGAAGTATTTGTTGTTTGAGGTGCAATATATGACCCAGCAGCTTTAAGACATGAAGACACTATTGTGGAAGCTATTCAGTATTTTTCACATTTATTTAATGTATTTATTTGTTATTTTTTGTTTTGTAGAATTAATTAATTTACAGCCATATTATTTAAGTTCCAGCTAAAATGCTTTTATTTTGAAGGTGATGGGTCGATTTGGGCACACAGCTGTGTTTATTTAAGTCAGGGGGGTCAAACTCAATTGAATCGCGGGCCACATCAGCATTATGGCTGCACTCAAAGGGCCGGTTGTAACTTCAAGACTATTTAAAAATACATAACCATATAAATATATATATAAAATAATATATCTGAGAAAACGGCACATTCTAAGAAAAAAGCCATATTTAGAAGAAAAAAAGTGAAATTCTGAGAAAAAAGTCTCATTTGAGATGCATTGTGGGACATGCAGTTTATGGGCAACGTGCTTCTGTAAATCATGTAACCGTATAATAAACATATAATTTTGCAAGCTCTTGTGGGGCCACAGAAAATTAAGTCACGGGCCGGATTTGGCCCCCGGGCCGTGAGTTTGACCCCTGATTTAAGTCAATCAGGGCACAGCAGCAGTGAGTGGGCACCGGGAAGGTCTATGGTTTTTCTACCAGTATCAGGGCTGAGTTCAGCAAACAGTTAAACACCTTTTGCTGTATTGTTCCCGCAAGGTGAAGCTAATAAATACCACAAAAACGTCGATGCCTTGTCTGGACAATGGACTCATTACCAACTCATGATCTGCGTAAGATCCACTATACCTGGTGCCTCAGTGGCCTTTTGAAGTTTTATTGTTGTAGCCACTACAGCTATCATTTCCTGCTTCGCACTAATGCAGTATTTTCACCGGAAAGTGGGCAGGTCCGTAATTTAGCTCATGCTATATTTTTGATGAATATATTATGACCCCGGATCTGTCCTTTCTATTATCAGACACATGTTTGGACCTGAGAGATTGTGGTGGGATTGACGGTGGGAGTTGTGGAAAATGTTTCATTAAAACCTGCGGAAATAAACCAGAGAAAAAAAAACAGGGTCGAGAGACGAAAACAAACCGAGGGCGATATCAAAAAGGTCTTCCGAAAACACAGAATCGGCACAAGAAGCGTGTCCGTCCACACGAGACCGCTCGACCCGCTGGAAACGCTGTAGTACATATCCCGGGCCTGTAAGGAGCTGCTAAATCCACCGCGGAGAACTACATTTTAGCAACATGTAGTTCATGTAGTTCTCCAGGTCCACTTGTTGCTGATGGTTGTGGTCGAGGAGCTGTAGATTGTTGCACTAACATCTGTATCATGGTCAGTAGCGTCTGGAGCACGAACGCACTGTGATCCGACATTGTTGTTGTTGACGAAACGCATCAGCAATGACGCGGGTGTGAGCAGCAGAGGTGGGGAGAGGCGGGGCTATGATCGTTTAGGGCATACACACGGTGCCGCAAGCGTTACGTTACCAGACCTTCCCACTATGGGATGCGTTATCGTTTCCGCAGCTCCGTTACGGCCTCGTTACGAACCGTCCATACGATAAAGAACTATAGCGGATAACACCCGTTTCGTCTCCGTATGGACGGGCCCTAGATCTACTGTGTGTCAAGCACCAAAAACACTACATTTCCCATGATGCAACGTGTTAGCAACATAGGAGTTTAAAAGGTGTGTTTTACTTCTTTTTGGTGAAACTTTTAAATGAAAAGAGGAAGAATGTGTTCCATTTAAAGTCTGGATTTAATTTAGAAATGACAAACGTCAGATAGTTGGTAGTTAGCGCAGCATCTGAATGTGAAAGCCTTGGGTTAAATCAGGCTTTACCTGAGGTTTCTCACTCTTTTCTGTCAGATCCGCTGATTAAACCCCCCCTGGCGAATACCGCCAAGTAAACTTCCTCTTGTTCTTTTCAAGTGCAGCTCCAAATTTCATGTTGCCATTATCAAGCTAGCAACAATTTCACAGCACAGCAATCACAAGGTAATGAACTTCCAGAAGCAATTAAAGTGTCTTTCCTGTGGAGGGACCTTCATGAATACAAGAAAGAGCCTCTAATCACAGAGACTTCCTGCCGAGGTGTCGTACCACTGTTGTTGTTTGTCAAAAAATCCCTTCAGGTGGCCTCCGTCAGGCCGCTAATCAACACGTTTCCACCTGAAAGAAACTAATAGCAACTAATTGGTATGCCTCTCCACTGGTGCCTTCACACTCTCACAGCTCATATCACAATCTGCACACACACCTTGTTGTTACAGAATCTGAGCTTTTGGTTTAAGGTTTCCAGCTGCAGTAGCCTGAGGGTCCTTCTCACATCTACTCAGTAATTAGTCATGGTCCAAACATAGAATCACTTACTGCCTACTCCATTTAATTTCTGAACATGGAATAAACAGAGTGCAACAGAGGCTTAAACCCAATGACTAACAAATGTGTGCAACAAGGAAATGCAATTTAGGCTTTTAAAACCAAGATTAAAAAGGCAAGCCAACAGAATTTAGCTACATATCAACTTGATTGAGGCTTTTAAGTAAGGATTTAATTTGCATTTATTATGCCTAACAGCAGGGAAACAGGCCAATAAAGCAGGTTATGTTCGAGCCAGGGTGGCTTTTATGAAGCTCTCCATTAAATCAGGGAAATATTTAAAGGGGTACTCCAGTGATTTGCACTTGCAATAACGTTTAGGAACTCAAGAGACACATGTATCTTCAGAAGAAAAATCGGATTTGGTGCAGCACAAGCTGAGAGGTGCTATCTATTGTTTGTCAAGCAAACAAAACACTGGATACTACATTTCCCACAATGCACTCCATCAATAGAAGAGTTTGGGAATGAGTCCTTTCTGTCTCCTGGTCTGGAAGTCAATGGTTTTCTGAATGTGTTTTTAGTTGTTTCCCTGAAATAAGGTCTAATTAACACGAGCTGAAGATATTTTAACGTTTTGTTCTACGACAGAAAATACGTCAGCAAATACCCGACTGGAGGATTTAAAAACAGAGGTTGCTAACAAGTGTCACGCCCAAAATGTGTCTCCTTTTCCTTTAGCTTAGCGGTGGTGATGTGAAGTCATGTGACCGTGCTGTAGTTCCTTTATAGCCCGACATTAGCCTCCTTTAGCTTAGCGGTGGTGACGTGAAGTCATGTGACCGTGATGTAGTTCCTTTATAGCCCAACATTAGCCTCCTTTAGCTTAGCGGTGGTGACGAGAAGTCATGTGACCGTGCTGTAGTTCCTTTATAGCCCAACATTAGCCACCTTTAGCTTAGCAGTGGTGACATGAAGTCATGTGACCGTGCTGTAGTTCCTTTATAGCCCAACATTAGCCTCCTTTAGCTTAGCGGTGGTGATGTGAAGTCATGTGACCGTGCTGTAGTTCCTTTATAGCCCAACATAAGCCGCCTTTAGCTTAGCGGTGGTGATGTGAAGTCATGTGACCGTGCTGTAGTTCCTTTATAGCCCAACATTAGCCTCCTTTAGCTTAGCGGTGGTGATGTGAAGTCATGTGACCATGCTGTAGTTCCTTTATAGCCCAACATAAGCCGCCTTTAGCTTAGCGGTGGTGACGTGAAATCATGTGACCGTGCTGTAGTTCCTTTATAGCCCAACATTAGCCTCCTTTAGCTTAGCGGTGGTGATGTGAAGTCATGTGACCGTGCTGTAGTTCCTTTATAGCCCAACATTAGCCACCTTTAGCTTAGCGGTGGTGACGTGAAGTCATGTGACCGTGCTGTAGTTCCTTTATAGCCCAACATTAGCGACCTTTAGCTTAGCGGTGGTGACGTGAAGTCATGTGACCGTGCTATAGTTCCTTTATAGCTCAACATTAGCCGCCTTTAGCTTAGCGGTGGAGACGTGAAGTCATGTGACCTAGCTGTAGTTCCTTTATAGCCCAACATTAGACTCCTTTATCTTAGCGGTGGTGACGTGAAGTCATGTGACCGTGCTGTAGTTCCTTTATAGCCCAACATTAGCCTCCTTTAGCTTAGCGGTGGAGACGTGAAGTCATGTGACCTAGCTGTAGTTCCTTTATAGCCCAACATTAGCCGCCTTTAGCTTAGCGGTGGTGACGTGAAGTCATGTGACCGTGCTGTAGTTCCTTTATAGCCCAACATTAGCCGCCTTTAGCTTAGCGGTGGTGACGTGAAGTCATGTGACCGTGCTGTAGTTCCTTTATAGCCTAACGTTAGCTTTTAACTTCAGAAATCATAAAGTGGTGTTAATATGTGGAGATTATCCTGCTGAATTTAACGTGTCAATTTCATAAATGTTTGTTTGAGATTAAATAACCCCCCAAGGTTAAATGAGACGCTCCCCCTAGACTGATTAAAATTAACAGAATAATCTCTTTAAGGCGAGCAGACCCTTAACAACTCCTTACCGGCAATTAACTATCTCTAAATGAGGACCATTTTGTGTGGTGTTCCAGATCATAATAGAGAAGCTCTTTAAAATCAGTCGTGTACATTTCTGAGAGTTAGTGCTGATGTGCAGAATCCCCCCCATGGTCAATGCAAGCAGCTTACAATAAGCACATTCTGCACATTTTGCTTGACCTCGCTATGATAACTGAAGCCTGTTGGCTTTTAGGATTACATATCTGAGACCACATTCACAGTCTTTCCGATGTTTCCAGACAGACTTAATGACGCATGCTTTCTGAAAATGTAATTTCACTTCTCTTCTCACCTATTTGTTGGTGGAAGCAGGCAGGGCCGTATCCAGGATATCCTAAATACCGAGGTCCAAACATGCTAGGGGGGTTCGGGGGATACCCCCCTAGATTTTTGGGATTTTCATGATCTAGTTAGGTGCTTTTTAAGTCCTGTGGGGGGTCACACATTGGATAATATATTGATTTCAGTGGGCTGACAATGTCAGCATCAATTATTTGTAAAGTGTAATGCATAAGAATCAGTTGATTGTTACTATTAATGATCTGGACATGCAGAAGAGGCTAAAATGATCCCAACACATTGTCAACATTCATTTTCCATGTCTCTCTCCTTTCCATAACCTGCAGCCTCTCTTCCATCTTCTTGAGTCTCTCTGTCTTCTTCCTGTTCATTACTCTCTCTGTCCTCTACTCTTTCTCTGTGTTCAATCTCTCCCTCGTTGTTCACTTTTTGCTCCTCCTCACTTGTCGCTCCTGCCAGTGAATTAAAAGCAATTCAGCCATTCACCAAAGCTGAGCCTCGACTGACGAAGTCTTTTCATTATATCTGAGTCTGTGTAAAAAGAAAACAATACAATGTTATATCTTCAATGTTTTACTCAAATTGAAATGAAAGAAAAGCATTACAACATTTGTTAAAAGGTAATCCTTCTGACATTGGATGAATGTAATTAACTGTAGCTCACTAGCTAGTTTATTCACGCAATTTAAACCAAAGTATAGCCTCTAGCTGCAATATAAGTTAGTGTGCATGTTGTCGGGCGTCCACTGACTAACGTAGAGCGTTCACACAGGATCTGCTGGTCATATGATGTCCTGATGAACAGAAACACAAGCAGCCCTCTGGACTCAGATCTCTAGATACCTCATCACTCCTTCGCTGCTCCGATACAAGTCCGGGCTGCGGTGGTGTGTTGATACCAAGCGGCAAACTCTGGGGAACAGCCGGGACGCCAATACGGAAGTGCCACACACTGCAGTTCATACATGGGCCGCTAGGGACTGGCTGCAGAAAGGAGCAGTCTCCATAGACCCCCATGTTAAAATGCCCAACTTTACAGCAGAGAAAAACATGTTTCTACCCATGGATGCAATAAATATTATTATCGATATAGTTAGATTCCACCTTCATGATTATGAATCTGTGAGTGAATTGTTTTCTAACACTTTCCTTTTATTTATATTAGGTCTTAAAGTTTTTGCATAAATTAGGGTGTGGTCACTTTGATGGACACGTACATGCCTCACTGTCAGCTAACAGCAACTTGTCCACTCTGCTAGGCTACAACCATAGAGGCTACAACGTTAGTTAGTCATAGTACTGTACTTGACCCTTTAGCTTTAGCCGTGTTCGTGGTGATTGTGCCTTTTAGGGAATATTGTTACAAATACCAGACAATTCAAATGTCGTGCTGTGAGCTTGAATGTACTAACAGAACTTCCAAGAAGTCTAAAATGATAATATTATACATGTTAACCCCGTTCGCAGGTGTTTGTGTGCTTGGTAGCTTAGCTTGCTACTTATTAACCAGCTAAGGACGTAACCCTTTATGCATACATATACATTTTAGTTTATGATTCAGCCTTGGGTAAGACTTGTATAGTCTATGGCTATGACGCCCATAATGCTAAACGGGAGCAAATGTTAATAGGGGACCCAATTATCCCAGTGGTGGCCGCCGGAGCTAACGGAGCCGCAGGGGGCTAGCTCCAGCCGGCGTCCCGGAGCTAGCCCACTGCGGCTCCGTTAGGTCCGGGCGGTGGAGTCCGTCTTTTCTCAACGTGTGAATGACAAGCATTAAGAATAACAAAATATAGCGAATTCTCTTGCAGATTGTCTCATTTGATTATGAATGTAACGTTTATATAGGGGAACTACACTGTTAGCAGTAACTTGGTATGCATGTATTTCATGTTAGCTTAGCTTCTTAGCCTGAGCTAGCTCTGTTTACTTCCAGTTCGGAGGCAGCAGGTCCCGCCTCGGCTCCGCCTCTTTGCCCTTATTTGGAGCAGGCGGGATTAGACTCTGACGTCACAGTCGAGCCGTTAGTGGCCGACTCCGCCTACTAAGGGCTTCTCGGCAACTCTGCAGAATCCTATGGGTGACGTCACGGACACTACGTCCATTTATATATACAGTCTATGGTTGATACATGTCGTCTTCTTCTGTTTGCTTTAATCGAGGCTACGTAGTTATGCAGCGCCCCCATCGTCAGTAAATGGAAGTACTACAAAGAACCCCGTTTAGTGAAATTATTTCACAAGTTTTGTTATACACAGCTTGGACCTCGGTGACCTCAATGGTAGACACGGCCATGGAAGCAGGTGTTAATAGTGAAGACAATAATACCTTCTCACAGGAAGACGAGAGGAAACCGTTTTTACAGGTGAGGAAGGTATAGTTAGTAACTGCAAAACACTTTGTCTCATCATTTGCATTGGGTTTTATTAATTAAATAACTAAATAAAGGCGCCTAACAAGTTTATAAGAGTCTTTAATGTTGGGCGCCAGTTCTCAAATATTGTATTACTATCCGTTTATTTTTAAGTATTTAGTGTTGTTTTGTTTAAAGGGGCGCTATGATGCTCATTTGGTTCATATTAGTATTTGACTGTCTCTGATGCAGTTAGTCCGTCTTCAAAGCTTGAAAGAGTGTTTCAGAGCGAGGGTGAATACAGGTGTTACTTGTAAGCAAGTAAACACAGAAACCTCATTTTGCTGAATTTGGAGGGAAAAGTCATAATTCTCCGATTTTCTGAGAAAAACGGATTTTTCAGATTTAGAGAAAAAAAGTCATAATTTTGAGGGAAAAAAATCTTAAATTTGAGACAAAAATCTGAATTTCGCCAAATAAGTAGAAGTTTTTCAGAGGCTTTAAGCCAAAGCAAGTGCATTCAAACATGAGGAAACAAACTCAGAAGCAAGAATCCTTCAGATCCATTTCCTGTCAGCCCAACTAGATTCAGAGCTTTAGCTTCACTTAAAGCCTTATCCCAAAGGCCATGAGACTATTACACACCTGAACCTTTTAAAGAACATCCAGAAACATTCATCTGTTTGCTAATTATTCATCTGATACCTCATATTCTATTTACTAGACTATTCATGCACTATTTCAATATCAAAACATTCTCTTGCACTATTTTATCAGCTTTATGTGTTTTATGTCCTATATATATTCATGTTGCTCTGTTGGAGGAGGACTTCAGTTTTTCATTGAAATATCCAAACTGTAGCGGATGTACAAATGACAATAAATCCTTGAATCTTGAAACTTGTAAGCTAACGGACAGAAGACTCTACGTTAGCTTACTACATAGCATCAGCTGAGAGAAGTCTTGAAGAGCTTGAAGTCGTTTTAAAATTGTGCAGGTTTTTTATGTTTTAAAATAGTTTATTTTATTTGCATACCGACGGGTTAATGTGCCATTTCATTTGTGTGTTACAGCTGTATTCGTCTGCCTGTATTGTGTTGTGTTCATTTGTTGTTCAAGCTGCCCTCTTGGCCAGGTCGCTCTGGAAAAGAGATTTTCATCTCAATGAGGCTTTTACCTGGTTAAATATCTATCTATCTAAATATATATATATATATAGAGAGAACGTCAGAGAGGGCAAAAGTACACACATCCTTTACTCAAGTAGAAGTACAGATACTCGTGTTTAAAGATACTCTGGTGAAAGTAGAAGTACTGACTAAACTTCTTTACTCAAGTGAAAGTAAAGAGGGCTTTGAAATGTCCTTCAGCAAAAATTACCCATAACTAGCAGCTGTTTTAAAGAGTACCTGACCTCCCTTTATATTAGTAGAACAATAATGTCATTGTTAGCTAATGAATGTTTCCATGCTGAACAACGGCAACATGACAACGTTTCCATTGGTCCCTCTTCTTTAGAGAAGACCAGGAAATGATGGATACACGGATCGTGTTCAAATCAATAGGCACGCAATGACTCTAAAGAATAATGATCACGCCACCAAACACACATTCAGACTAAAGGAACCAGCTGTTTGGGAAATGAGAGAAGTAGAAAGTTCAGGTATTTGGGTTCAACATGTAAGAAGTAGAAAGTACAGGTATTTGGGTTCAACATGTAAGAAGTAGAAAGTACAGGTATTTGAGTTCAACATGTAAGAAGTAGAAAGTACAGGTATTTGGGTTCAACATGTAAGAAGTAGAAAGTACAGGTATTTGGGTTCAACATGTAAGAAGTAGAAAGTACAGGTATTTGAGTTCAACATGTAAGAAGTAGAAAGTACAGGTATTTGGGTTCAACATGTAAGAAGTAGAAAGTACAGGTATTTGGGTTCAACATGTAAGAAGTAGAAAGTACAGGTATTTGGGTTCAACATGTAAGAAGTAGAAAGTACAGGTATTTGGGTTCAACATGTAAGAAGTAGAAAGTACAGGTATTTGGGTTCAACATGTGAGAAGTAGAAAGTACAGGTATTTGGGTTCAACATGTGAGAAGTAGAAAGTACAGGTATTTGGGTTCAACATGTAAGAAGTAGTAAGTACAGGTATTTGGGTTCAACATGTAAGAAGTAGAAGTACCTCTCTGAAGAACCAGCACCTTACCGTGGTAGAGAGGTTTGTGTGCCCTGATGAACCTGGGGGCTGTGTTGTCTGGAACCTTGTGTTCCTGGTAGGGTCTCCCATGGCAAATTGGTCTCAGGCAAGGGGCCAGACCAAGATTGGTTCAAAAGACCTCATGGAAAAAACAACAACAAGAAGTGAGGATACCCGGCCCGGAGGAAGCCCGGGGTCCCTTTCTGGAGCCAGGCCCAGAAGGAGGACTCGTCGGCGAGCGTCTGGTGGCCGGGCTTGCCACGGAGCCCGGCCGGGCCCAGCCCGAAAAGGCAACGTGGGCAACACCTCCGCTTCTCCGTCCCGCGGGCCCACCACCTACGGGAAACAGCGATGGGGTCGGGTGCGCTGCCAGAAGGGTGGCAGTGAAAGCGGAGGGTCTCGACGGACCAGACCCGGGCGACAGAAGCTGGCTTTGGGGACGTGGAACGTCACCTCTCTGGGGGGAAGGAGCCGGAGCTTGTGCGGGAGGTGGAGCGTTACCAGTTGGATCTGGTTGGGCTCACCTCTACGCACAGCGTCGGCTCTGGAACCTTACTTCTGGATAGGGGTTGGACTCTATTCTTCTCCGGAGTTGCTCAAGGTGTGAGGCGCCGGGCGGGTGTGGGGATACTCACAAGTCCCCGGTTGGGTGCTTCGTTGTTGGAGTTTACCCCAGTGGACGAGAGGGTCGCCTCCCTACGCCTGCGGGTTATGGGGGGGAAAACTCTGACTGTTGTGTGTGCTTATGCACCCAACAGCAGTTCAGAGTATACGGCCTTCTTGGAGACCCTGGAAAGAGTCCTGTATGGGGCTCCTGAAGGGGACTCTTTAATCTTGCTGGGAGACTTCAACGCACATGTGGGCAATGATGGAGACACTTGGAGGGGCGTGATTGGGAGGAACGGCCCCCCTGATCTGAACCGGAGTGGTGGTTTGTTACTGGACTTCTGTGCTAGTCATGGATTGGCCATAACAAACACCATGTTCGAACATAAGGATGCTCATAAGTGTACGTGGTACCAGAGCACCCTAGGCAGAAGGTCCATGATCGATTTCGTTATCGTATCATCGGACCTGAGGCCGTATGTTTTGGACACTCGGGTAAAGAGAGGGGCGGAGTTGTCAACTGATCACCATCTGGTGGTGAGTTGGGTCGAGTGGCGGGGGAAGCCTCTGGATAGACCTGGTAAGCCCAAACGTGTAGTTCGGGTGAACTGGGAACGTCTGGAGGAGGCCCAAGTTCAGGAGGCCTTCAACTCACACCTCCGGCGGAGCTTTTCAGGCATTCCTGTGGAGGTTGGGGACATTGAACCAGAGTGGTCGGTGTTCAAAGCCTCTATTGCCGAAGCCGCGGCGGGGAGCTGTGGTCTCAAGGTCCTAGGTGCCTCAAGGGGCGGTAACCCTCGAACCTCCTGGTGGACACCGGTGGTCAGGGAAGCCGTCCGACTGAAGAAGGAGGCCTTCAGGGATTTGTTATCCCGGGGGACTCCCGAGGCAGTTGCAAGGTACCGACAGGCCCGAAGGGCAGCAGCCTCATCCGTGGCCGAGGCAAAGCAGCGGGTGTGGGAGAAGTTCGGAGAGGACATGGAGAAGGACTTTCGGGCGGCACCAAAGTTGTTCTGGAAAACTCTCCGACACCTCAGGAGGGGGAAGCAGGGAACCATCCAAGCTGTGTACAGTAAGGATGGGACGTTGTTGACCTCAACTGATGGAGTGTTGGGGCGTTGGAAGGAACACTTTGAGGAACTCCTGAACCCGACAACTCCGCCCTCTATGTTAGAGGCAGAGCTGGAGTATGACGGGGGATCGGCGCCAATCTCCCGGGGGGAGGTCACTGAGGTTGTTAAACAACTCCACAGTGGCAAAGCCCCGGGGGTGGATGAGATCCGCCCAGAAATGCTGAAGGCTCTGGGTGTTGAGGGACTGTCATGGTTGACACGTCTCATCAACATTGCGTGGAAGTCGGAAACAGTACCGAAGGAGTGGCAGACCGGGGTGGTGGTTCCCATTTTTAAAAAGGGGGATCAGAGGGTGTGTGCCAATTACAGAGGCATCACACTACTCAGCCTCCCCGGGAAAGTTTACTCTAAGGTACTCGAAAGGAGGGTCAGGCCGATTGTCGAACCTCAGATTGAGGAGGAACAATGCGGATTCCGTCCTGGTCGTGGAACGACGGATCAGCTTTTTACTCTCGCAAGGATCCTGGAGGGGGCCTGGGAGTACGCTTATCCGGTCTACATGTGTTTTGTGGACTTGGAGAAGGCGTATGACCGGGTTCCCAGGGAGTTACTGTGGGAGGTGCTGCGGGAGTATGGGGTGAGGGGGTCTCTACTCAGGGCCATCCAATCTCTGTACTCCCAAAGCGAGAGCTGTGTCCGGGTCCTCGGCAGTAAGTCGGACCCATTTCCGGTGAGGGTTGGCCTCCGCCAGGGCTGCGCTTTGTCACCAATCCTGTTTGTAATATACATGGATCGGATTTCGAGGCGTAGTCATGGGGGAGGGGGTCTGCAGTTCGGTGGACTAAGGATTGCACCACTGCTTTTTGCAGATGATGTGGTTCTGATGGCTTCATCGGTCTGCGACCTTCAGCACTCACTGGATCGGTTCGCAACCGAGTGTGAAGCGGCTGGGATGAGGATCAGCACCTCCAAATCTGAGGCCATGGTTCTCAGCAGGAAACCGATGGACTGTCCACTCCAAGTAGGGAATGAGTCCTTACCCCAAGTGAAGGAGTTCAAGTATCTCGGGGTCTTGTTCTCGAGTGAGGGAACAATGGAGCGTGAGATGGGCCGGAGAATCGGAGCAGCGGGAGCGGTACTGCAGTCGCTTTACCGCACCGTTGTGACGAAAAGGGAGCTGAGCCAGAAGGCAAAGCTCTCTGTCTACCGGGCCATTTTCGTTCCTACCCTCACCTATGGTCATGAAGGATGGGTCATGACCGAAAGAACGAGATCGCGGATACAAGCGGCCGAGATGGGTTTTCTCCGCAGGGTGGCTGGTGTCTCCCTTAGGGATAAGGTGAGAAGTTCGGTCATCAGGGAGGGACTCGGAGTTGAGCCGCTCCTCCTTCGCGTCGAAAGGAGCCAGTTGAGGTGGTTCGGGCACCTAGTTAGGATGCCACCTGGGCGCCTCCCTAGGGAGGTGTTCCAGGCACGTCCAGCTGGGAAGAGACCAAGGGGTAGACCTAGGACCAGGTGGAGGGATTATATCTCTTCGCTGGCCTGGGAGCGCCTTGGGATCCCCCAGTCAGAGCTGGTTGATGTCGCCAGGGAAAAGGAAGTTTGGGGCTCTCTGCTGGAACTGCTACCCCCGCGACCCGACCACGGATAAGCGGAAGAAGATGGATGGATGGATGGATGTAAGAAGTAGAAAGTACAGGTATTTGGGTTCAACATGTAAGAAGTAGAAAGTACAGGTATTTGGGTTCAACATGTAAGAAGTAGAAAGTACAGGTATTTGGTTCAACATGTAAGAAGTAGAAAGTACAGGTATTTGGTTCAACATGTAGAAGTAGAAAGTACAGGTATTTGAGTTCAACATGTAAGAAGTAGAAAGTACAGGTATTTGGTTCAACATGTGAAGTAGAAAGTACAGGTATTTGGGTTCAACATGTAAGAAGTAGAAAGTACAGGTATTTGGGTTCAACATGTAAGAAGTAGAAAGTACAGGTATTTGGTTCAACATGTAAGAAGTAGAAAGTACAGGTATTTGAGTTCAACATGTAAGAAGTAGAAAGTACAGGTATTTGTGTTCAACATGTAAGAAGTAGAAAGTACAGGTATTTGAGTTCAACATGTAAGAAGTAGAAAGTACAGGTATTTGTGTTCAACATGTAGAAGTAGAAAGTACAGGTATTTGTGTTCAACATGTAAGAAGTAGAAAGTACAGGTATTTGAGTTCAACATGTAGAAGTAGAAAGTACAGGTATTTGGTTCAACATGTAAGAAGTAGAAAGTACAGGTATTTGGTTCAACATGTAAGAAGTAGAAAGTACAGGTATTTGTGTTCAACATGTAAGAAGTAGAAAGTACAGGTATTTGGGTTCAACATGTAGAAGTAGAAAGTACAGGTATTTGGGTTCAACATGTAAGAAGTAGAAAGTACAGGTATTTGGGTTCAACATGTAAGAAGTAGAAAGTACAGGTATTTGTGTTCAACATGTAAGAAGTAGAAAGTACAGGTATTTGTGTTCAACATGTAAGAAGTAGAAAGTACAGGTATTTGTTCAACATGTAAGAAGTAGAAAGTACAGGTATTTGGTTCAACATGTAAGAAGTAGAAAGTACAGGTATTTGGTTCAACATGTAGAAGTAGAAAGTACAGGTATTTGAGTTCAACATGTAGAAGTAGAAAGTACAGGTATTTGTTCAACATGTAAGAAGTAGAAAGTACAGGTATTTGTGTTCAACATGTAAGAAGTAGAAAGTACAGGTATTTGTGTTCAACATGTAAGAAGTAGAAAGTACAGGTATTTGGGTTCAACATGTGAGAAGTAGAAAGTACAGGTATTTGGTTCAACATGTAAGAAGTAGAAAGTACAGGTATTTGTGTTCAACATGTGAAGTAGAAAGTACAGGTATTTGTTCAACATGTAAGAAGTAGAAAGTACAGGTATTTGTGTTCAACATGTAGAAGTAGAAAGTACAGGTATTTGTTCAACATGTAGAAGTAGAAAGTACAGGTATTTGGGTTCAACATGTAAGAAGTAGAAAGTACAGGTATTTGAGTTCAACATGTAAGAAGTAGAAAGTACAGGTATTTGGTTCAACATGTAAGAAGTAGAAAGTACAGGTATTTGAGTTCAACATGTGAAGTAGAAAGTACAGGTATTTGGGTTCAACATGTAAGAAGTAGAAAGTACAGGTATTTGGGTTCAAATGTGAGAAGTAGAAAGTACAGGTATTTGTGTTCAACATGTGAGAAGTAGAAAGTACAGGTATTTGTTCAACATGTAAGAAGTAGAAAGTACAGGTATTTGGTTCAACATGTAAGAAGTAGAAAGTACAGGTATTTGTGTTCAACATGTAAGAAGTAGAAAGTACAGGTATTTGTGTTCAACATGTGAGAAGTAGAAAGTACAGGTATTTGTTCAACATGTAAGAAGTAGAAAGTACAGGTATTTGTTTCAACATGTAAGAAGTAGAAAGTACAGGTATTTGGTTCAACATGTAAGAAGTAGAAAGTACAGGTATTTGTTCAACATGTAAGAAGTAGAAAGTACAGGTATTTGTTCAACATGTAAGAAGTAGAAAGTACAGGTATTTGGTTCAACATGTAAGAAGTAGAAAGTACAGGTATTTGGTTCAACATGTAAGAAGTAGAAAGTACAGGTATTTGGGTTCAACATGTAAGAAGTAGAAAGTACAGGTATTTGTGTTCAACATGTAGAAGTAGAAAGTACAGGTATTTGTGTTCAACATGTAAGAAGTAGAAAGTACAGGTATTTGGGTTCAACATTGAAGAAGTAGAAAGTACAGGTATTTGTGTTCAACATGTAAGAAGTAGAAAGTACAGGTATTTGTGTTCAACATGTGAGAAGTAGAAAGTACAGGTATTTGTGTTCAACATGTAAGAAGTAGAAAGTACAGGTATTTGGTTCAACATGTAAGAAGTAGAAAGTACAGGTATTTGTGTTCAACATGTAAGAAGTAGAAAGTACAGGTATTTGTGTTCAACATGTAGAAGTAGAAAGTACAGGTATTTGGGTTCAACATGTAAGAAGTAGAAAGTGACAGGTATTTGTGTTCAACATGTAAGAAGTAGAAAGTACAGGTATTTGTGTTTCAACATGTAGAAGTAGAAAGTACAGGTATTTGTGTTCAACATGTAAGAAGTAGAAAGTACAGGTATTTGTGTTCAACATGTAAGAAGTAGAAAGTACAGGTATTTGTGTTCAACATGTAAGAAGTAGAAAGTACAGGTATTTGTGTTCAACATGTAGAAGTAGAAAGTACAGGTATTTGTGTTCAACATGTAGAAGTAGAAAGTACAGGTATTTGTGTTCAACATGTAAGAAGTAGAAAGTACAGGTATTTGTGTTCAACATGTAAGAAGTAGAAAGTACAGGTATTTGTGTTCAACATGTTAAGAAGTAGAAAGTACAGGTATTTGTGTTCAACATGTAAGAAGTAGAAAGTACAGGTATTTGTAGTTCAACATGTAAGAAGTAGAAAGTACAGGTATTTGAGTTCAACATGTAAGAAGTAGAAAGTACAGGTATTTGTGTTCAACATGTAAGAAGTAGAAGTACAGGTATTTGTGTTCAACATGTAAGAAGTAGAAAGTACAGGTATTTGTGTTCAACATGTAAGAAGTAGAAAGTACAGGTATTTGTGTTCAACATGTGAGAAGTAGAAAGTACAGGTATTTGTGTTCAACATGTGAAGAAGTAGAAAGTACAGGTATTTGTGTTCAACATGTAAGAAGTAGAAAGTACAGGTATTTGTGTTCAACATGTAAGAAGTAGAAAGTACAGGTATTTGGGTTCAACATGTAAGAAGTAGAAAGTACAGGTATTTGAGTTCAACATGTAAGAAGTAGAAAGTACAGGTATTTGTGTTCAACATGTAAGAAGTAGAAAGTACAGGTATTTGAGTTCAACATGTAAGAAGTAGAAAGTACAGGTATTGTGTTCAACATGTAAGAAGTAGAAAGTACAGGTATTTGTGTTCAACATGTAAGAAGTAGAAAGTACAGGTATTTGAGTTCAACATGTAAGAAGTAGAAAGTACAGGTATTTGAGTTCAACATGTAAGAAGTAGAAAGTACAGGTATTTGAGTTCAACATGTAAGAAGTAGAAAGTACAGGTATTTGAGTTCAACATGTAAGAAGTAGAAAGTACAGGTATTTGAGTTCAACATGTAAGAAGTAGAAAGTACAGGTATTTGAGTTCAACATGTGAGAATAGAAAGTACAGGTATTTGTGTTCAACATGTAAGAAGTAGAAAGTAGGTATTTGAGTTCAACATGTGAGAAGTAGAAGTACAGGTATTTGGGTTCAACATGTAAGAAGTAGAAAGTACAGGTATTTGGGTTCAACATGTAAGAAGTAGAAAGTACAGGTATTTGAGTTCAACATGTGAGAAGTAGAAAGTACAGGTATTTGGGTTCAACATGTAAGAAGTAGAAAGTAAAAAGTGGTCAGGAAAATAAGTAGTGGAGTAAAGTACTGATACCAGAAAAATGTACTTAAGTACAGTAACGAAGTATTTGTACTCCACTACTTCCCGCCTCTTTGGAGCGATTCCTCACCGGTGTTCAGGTCCTTGTGCTCCTGCGAGGCGTGCTCGTTCTGGTGGACCCATTCCCCGTTGCATTTGAAGAAGATCTGCAGGGCGGGCGCGGCTCGGCAGCGCAGCTTCACGGGGTTGTTCTTCACGATGTAGCCGTCCTCCGGCTCCTGGAGGAAGTGCGGCAGCGTTCCCGAGGGAGCGGCGTCCGGCTGGGCATCGCCCCGCGCCACTGAGGGACAACACATCAAAGGTAGTTATTTAGAAGAGCTGCAGGAAAAAGGCCAAAAACCATTGTTCACATCCATCGACTTGCAGCCGACTTACACTAACTCAGTGTATTTAAAGATCACCTCTTATGCAAAATCCACTTCTCCCTGTCTCTTCTACATCAACATGTGTCCCCTCTTCTCCATGTCTCTTCTACATCAACATGTGTCCCCTCTTCTTCATGTCTCTTCTACATCAACATGTGTCCCTTCTTCTTCATGTCTCTTCTACATCAACATGTGTCCCCTCTTCTTCATGTCTCTTCTACATCAACATGTGTCCCCTCTTCTTCACGTCTCTTCTACATCAACATATGTCCCTCTTCTTCACGTCTCTTCTACATCAACATGTGTCCCTCTTCTCACGTCTCTTCTACATCAACATGTGTCCCCTCTTCTTCACGTCTCTTCTACATCAACATGTGTCCCCTCTTCTTCACGTCTCTTCTACATCAACATGTGTCCCCTCTTCCTCACGTCTCTTCTACATCAACATGTGTCCCCTCTTCTTCACGTCTCTTCTACATCAAATGTGTCCCCTCTTCCTCATGTCTCTCCTACATCAACATGTGTCCCCTCTTCTTCACGTCTCTTCTACATCAACATGTGTCCCCTCTTCCTCATGTCTCTTCTACATCAACATGTGTCCCCTCTTCTTCATGTCTCTTCTACATCACATGTGTCCCCTCTTCCTCATGTCTCTTCTACATCAACATGTGTCCCCTCTTCTTCATGTCTCTTCTACATC
>JAPTMU010000142.1:144354-187651 GCA_028583405.1 Pogonophryne albipinna | reverse complement strand
TGTACTTTCTACTTCTTACATGTTGAACACAATACCTGTACTTTCTACTTCTTACATGTTGAACACAAATACCTGTACTTTCTACTTCTTACATGTTGAACCAAATACCTGTACTTTCTACTTCTTACATGTTGACACAAATACCTGTACTTTCTACTTTCTTACATGTTGAACACAAATACCTGTACTTTCTACTTCTTACATGTTGAACACAATACCTTACTTTCTACTTCTTACATGTTGAACCAAATACCTGTACTTTCTACTTCTTACATGTTGAACCAAATACCTGTACTTTCTACTTCTTACATGTTGAACACAATACCTGTACTCTACTTCTTACATGTTGAACCAAATACCTGTACTTTCTACTTCTTACATGTTGAACTCAAATACCTGTACTTTCTTCTTTACATTTGAACACAAATACCTGTACTTTCTACTTCTTACATGTTGAACTCAAATACCTGTACTTTCTACTTCTTACATGTTGAACACAAATACCTGTACTTTCTACTTCTTACATGTTGAACACAAATACCTGTACTTTCTACTTCTTACATGTTGAACACAAATACCTGTACTTTCTACTTCTTACATGTTGAACACAAATACCTGTACTTTCTACTTCTTACATGTTGAACACAAATACCTGTACTTTCTACTTCTTACATGTTGAACACAAATACCTGTACTTTCTACTTCTTACATGTTGAACACAAATACCTGTACTTTCTCTACTTCTTACATGTTGAACACAAATACCTGTACTTTCTACTTCTTACATGTTGAACACAAATACCTGTACTTTCTACTTCTTACATGTTGAACACAAACACACAAAACAATACCTGTACTTTCTACTTCTTACATGTTGAACACAAATACCTTCACTTTCTACTTCTTACATGTTGAACCAAATACCTGTACTTTCTACTTCTTACATGTTGAACTCAAATACCTGTACTTTGTACTTCTACATGTTGAACACAAATCCTGTACTCTCTACTTCTCACATGTTTAATCAAATCTGTACTTTCTACTTCTTACATGTTGAACACAAATACCTGTACTCTCTACTTCTCACATGTTGAACACAAATACCTGTACTTTCTACTTCTTACATGTTGAACCCAAATACCTGTACTTTCTACTTCTTACATGTTGAACCCAAATACCTGTACTTTCTACTTCTTACATGTTGAACCAATACCTGTACTTTCTACTTCTTACATGTTGAACCCAAATACCTGTACTTTCTACTTCTTACATGTTGAACCCAAATACCTGTACTTTCTACTTCTTACATGTTGAACCCAAATACCTGTACTTTCTACTTCTTACATGTTGAACCCAAATACCTGTACTCTCTACTTCTTACATGTTGAACCCAAATACCTGTACTTTCTACTTCTTACATGTTGAACCCAAATACCTGTACTTTCTACTTCTTACATGTTGAATTAACATACCTGTACTTTCTACTTCTTACATGTTGAACTCAAATACCTGTACTTTCTACTTCTTACATGTTGAATTAACATACCTGTACTTTCTACTTCTTACATGTTGAACTCAAATACCTGTACTTTCTACTTCTTACATGTTGAACTCAAATACCTGTACTTTCTACTTCTTACATGTTGAACTCAAATACCTTACTTTCTACTCTTACATGTTGAACCCAAATACCTGTACTTTCTACTTCTTACATGTTGAACTCAAACCTGTACTTTCTACTTCTCTCATTTCCCAAACAGCTGGTTCCTTTAGTCTGAATGTGTGTTTGGTGGCGTGATCTTATTCTTTAGAGTCATTGCGTGCCTATTGATTTGAACACGATCCGTGTATCCATCATTTCCTGGTCTTCCTCTAAAGAGAGGGACCAATGGAAACGTTGTCATGTTGCCGTTGTTCAGCATGGAAACATTCATTAGCTAACAATGACATTATTGTTCTATTAATATAAAGGGAGGTCAGGTACTCTTTAAAACAGCTGCTATTTATGGGTACTTTTTGCTGAAGGACACTTCAAAGCCCTCTTTACTTTGACTTGAGTAAAGAAGTTTAGTCAGTACTTCTACTTTCACCAGAGTATCTTTAAACACGAGTATCTGTACTTCTACTTGAGTAAAGGATGTGTGTACTTTTGCCTTCTCTGACGTTCTCTCTATCTATATATATATATATTTAGATAGAGAGATATTTAACCAGGTAAAAGCCTCATTGAGATGAAAATCTCTTTTCCAGAGCGACCTGGCCAAGAGGGCAGCTTGAACAACAATTGAACACAACACAATACAGGCAGACGAATACAGCTGTAACACACAAATGAAATGGCCATTAACCCGTCGGTATGCAAATAAAATAAACTATTTTAAAACATAAAAAACCTGCACAATTTTAAAACGACTTCAAGCTCTTCAAGACTTCTCTCAGCTGATGCTATGTAGTAAGCTAACGTAGAGTCTTCTGTCCGTTAGCTTACAAGTTTCAAGATTCAAGGATTTATTGTCATTTGTACATCAGCTACAGTTTGGATATTTCAATGAAAAACTGAAGTCCTCCTCCAACAGAGCAACATGAATATATATAGGACATAAAACACATAAAGCTGATAAAATAGTGCAAGAGAATGTTTTGATATTGAAATTGAAATAGTGCAAGAATAGTCTAGTAAATAGAATATGAGGTATCAGATGAATAATTAGCAAACAGATGAATGTTTCTGGATGTTCTTTAAAAGGTTCAGGTGTGTAATAGTCTCATGGCCTTTGGGATAAGGCTTTAAGTGAAGCTAAAGCTCTGAATCTAGTTGGGCTGACAGGAAATGGATCTGAAGGATTCTTGCTTCTGAGTTTGTTTCCTCATGTTTGAATGCACTTGCTTTGGATAACAGTGTCTATTAACACCTGCTTCCAGCTGACATGGTTTGAAATCAATATATTATCCAATGTGTGACCCCCCACAGGACTTAAAAAGCACCTAACTAGATCATGAAAATCCCAAAAATCTAGGGGGGTATCCCCCGAACCCCCCTAGCATGTTTGGACCTCGGTATTTAGGATATCCTGGATACGGCCCTGCCTGCTTCCACCAACAAATAGGTGAGAGGAGAAGTTCAATGACATTTGTTTCTTTGTCCAAATCTGGCTTAAAGCCTCTGAAAAACTTCTACTTATTTGACGAAATTCAGATTTTTGTCTCAAATTTAAGATTTTTTTCCCTCAAAATTATGACTTTTTTCTCTAAATCTGAAAAATCCGTTTTTCTCAGAAAATCGGAGAATTATGACTTTTCCCTCCAAATTCAGCAAAATGAGGTTTCTGTGTTTACTTGCTTACAAGTAACACCTGTATTCACCCTCGCTCTGAAACACTCTTTCAAGCTTTGAAGACGGACTAACTGCATCAGAGACAGTCAATACTAATATGAACCAAATGAGCATCATAGCGCCCCTTTAAACAAAACAACACTAAATACTTAAAAATAAACGGATAGTAATACAATATTTGAGAACTGGCGCCCAACATTAAAGACTCTTATAAACTTGTTAGGCGCCTTTATTTAGTTCTTTAATTAATAAAACCCAATGCAAATGATGAGACAAAGTGTTTTGCAGTTACTAACTATACCTTCCTCACCTGTAAAAACGGTTTCCTCTCGTCTTCCTGTGAGAAGGTATTATTGTCTTCACTATTAACACCTGCTTCCATGGCCGTGTCTACCATTGAGGTCACCGAGGTCCGAGCTGTGTATAACAAAACTTGTGAAATAATTTCACTAAACGGGGTTCTTTGTAGTACTTCCATTTACTGACGATGGGGCGCTGCATAACTACGTAGCCTCGATTAAAGCAAACAGAAGAAGACGACATGTATCAACCATAGACTGTATATATAAATGGACGTAGTGTCCGTGACGTCACCCATAGGATTCTGCAGAGTTTTCGTGAAGCCCTTAGTAGGCGGAGTCGGCCACTAACGGCTCGACTGTGACGTCAGAGTCTAATCCCGCCTGCTCCAAATAAGGGCAAAGAGGCGGAGCCGAGGCGGGACCTGCTGCCTCCGAACTGGAAGTAAACAGAGCTAGCTCAGGCTAAGAAGCTAAGCTAACATGAAATACATGCATACCAAGTTACTGCTAACAGTGTAGTTCCCCTATATAAACGTTACATTCATAATCAAATGAGACAATCTGCAAGAGAATTAGCTATATTTTGTTATTCTTAATGCTTGTCATTCACACGTTGAGAAAAGACGGACTCCACCGCCCGGACCTAACGGAGCCACAGTGGGCTAGCTCCGGGACGCCGGCTGGAGCTAGCCCCCTGCGGCTCCGTTAGCTCCGGCGGCCACCACTGGGATAATTGGGTCCCCTATTAACATTTGCTCCCGTTTAGCATTATGGGCGTCATAGCCATAGACTATACAAGTCTTACCCAAGGCTGAATCATAAACTAAAATGTATATGTATGCATAAAGGTTTACGTCCTTAGCTGGCTAATAAGTAGCAAGCTAAGCTACCAAGCACACAAACACCTGCGAACGGGGTTAACATGTATAATATTATCATTTTAGACTTCTTGGAAGTTCTGTTAGTACATTCAAGCTCACAGCACGACATTTGAATTGTCTGGTATTTGTAACAATATTCCCTAAAAGGCACAATCACCACGAACACGGCTAAAGCTAAAGGGTCAAGTACAGTACTATGACTAACTAACGTTGTAGCCTCTATGGTTGTAGCCTAGCAGAGTGGACAAGTTGCTGTTAGCTGACAGTGAGGCATGTACGTGTCCATCAAAGTGACCACGCCCTAATTTATGCAAAAACTTTAAGACCTAATATAAATAAAAGGAAAGTGTTAGAAAACAATTCACTCACAGATTCATAATCATGAAGGTGGAATCTAACTATATCGATAATAATATTTATTGCATCCATGGGTAGAAACATGTTTTTCTCTGCTGTAAAGTTGGGCATTTTAACATGGGGGTCTATGGAAACTGCTCCTTTCTGCAGCCAGTCCCTAGCGGCCCATGTATGAACTGCAGTGTATGGCACTTCCGTATTGGCGTCCCGGCTGTTCCCCAGAGTTTTCCGCTTGGTATCAACACACCACCGCAGACCGGACTTGTATCGGAGCAGCGAAGGAGTGATGAGGTATCTAGAGATCTGAGTCCAGAGGGCTGCTTGTGTTTCTGTTCATCAGGACATCATATGACCAGCAGATCCTGTGTGAACGCTCTACGTTAGTCAGTGGACGTCCGACAACATGCACACTAACTTATATTGCAGCTAGAGGCTATACTTTGGTTTAAATTGCGTGAATAAACTAGCTAGTGAGCTACAGTTAATTACGTTCATCCAATGTCAGAAGGATTACCTTTTAACAAATGTTGTAATGCTTTTCTTTCATTTCAATTTGAGTAAAACATTGAAGATATAACATTGTATTGTTTTCTTTTTACACAGACTCAGATATAATGAAAAGACTACGTCAGTCGAGGCTCAGCTTTGGTGAATGGCTGAATTGCTTTTAATTCACTGGCAGGAGCGACAAGTGAGGAGGAGCAAAAAGTGAACAACGAGGGAGAGATTGAACACAGAGAAAGAGTAGAGGACAGAGAGAGTAATGAACAGGAAGAAGACAGAGAGACTCAAGAAGATGGAAGAGAGGCTGCAGGTTATGGAAAGGAGAGAGACATGGAAAATGAATGTTGACAATGTGTTGGGATCATTTTAGCCTCTTCTGCATGTCCAGATCATTAATAGTAACAATCAACTGATTCTTATGCATTACACTTTACAAATAATTGATGCTGACATTGTCAGCCCACTGAAATCAATATATTATCCAATGTGTGACCCCCCACAGGACTTAAAAAGCACCTAACTAGATCATGAAAATCCCAAAAATCTAGGGGGGTATCCCCCGAACCCCCCTAGCATGTTTGGACCTCGGTATTTAGGATATCCTGGATACGGCCCTGCCTGCTTCCACCAACAAATAGGTGAGAAGAGAAGTGAAATTACATTTTCAGAAAGCATGCGTCATTAAGTCTGTCTGGAAACATCGGAAAGACTGTGAATGTGGTCTCAGATATGTAATCCTAAAAGCCAACAGGCTTCAGTTATCATAGCGAGGTCAAGCAAAATGTGCAGAATGTGCTTATTGTAAGCTGCTTGCATTGACCATGGGGGGGATTCTGCACATCAGCACTAACTCTCAGAAATGTACACGACTGATTTTAAAGAGCTTCTCTATTATGATCTGGAACACCACACAAAATGGTCCTCATTTAGAGATAGTTAATTGCCGGTAAGGAGTTGTTAAGGGTCTGCTCGCCTTAAAGAGATTATTCTGTTAATTTTAATCAGTCTAGGGGGAGCGTCTCATTTAACCTTGGGGGGTTATTTAATCTCAAACAAACATTTATGAAATTGACACGTTAAATTCAGCAGGATAATCTCCACATATTAACACCACTTTATGATTTCTGAAGTTAAAAGCTAACGTTAGGCTATAAAGGAACTACAGCACGGTCACATGACTTCACGTCACCACCGCTAAGCTAAAGGCGGCTAATGTTGGGCTATAAAGGAACTACAGCACGGTCACATGACTTCACGTCACCACCGCTAAGCTAAAGGCGGCTAATGTTGGGCTATAAAGGAACTACAGCTAGGTCACATGACTTCACGTCTCCACCGCTAAGCTAAAGGCGGCTAATGTTGGGCTATAAAGGAACTATAGCACGGTCACATGACTTCACGTCACCACCGCTAAGCTAAAGGTCGCTAATGTTGGGCTATAAAGGAACTACAGCACGGTCACATGACATCACGTCACCACCGCTAAGCTAAAGGTGGCTAATGTTGGGCTATAAAGGAACTACAGCACGGTCACATGACTTCACATCACCACCGCTAAGCTAAAGGAGGCTAATGTTGGGCTATAAAGGAACTACAGCACGGTCACATGATTTCACGTCACCACTGCTAAGCTAAAGGCGGCTTATGTTGGGCTATAAAGGAACTACAGCACGGTCACATGACTTCACATCACCACCGCTAAGCTAAAGGAGGCTAATGTTGGGCTATAAAGGAACTACAGCACGGTCACATGACTTCACATCACCACCGCTAAGCTAAAGGCGGCTTATGTTGGGCTATAAAGGAACTACAGCACGGTCACATGACTTCACATCACCACCGCTAAGCTAAAGGAGGCTAATGTTGGGCTATAAAGGAACTACAGCACGGTCACATGACTTCATGTCACCACCGCTAAGCTAAAGGTGGCTAATGTTGGGCTATAAAGGAACTACAGCACGGTCACATGACTTCTCGTCACCACCGCTAAGCTAAAGGAGGCTAATGTTGGGCTATAAAGGAACTACATCACGGTCACATGACTTCACGTCACCACCGCTAAGCTAAAGGAGGCTAATGTCGGGCTATAAAGGAACTACAGCACGGTCACATGACTTCACGTCACCACCGCTAAGCTAAAGGAGGCTAATGTCGGGCTATAAAGGAACTACAGCACGGTCACATGACTTCACGTCTCCACCGCTAAGCTAAAGGAAAAGGAGACACATTTTGGGCGTGACACTTGTTAGCAACCTCTGTTTTTAAATCCTCCAGTCGGGTATTTGCTGACGTATTTTCTGTCGTAGAACAAAACGTTAAAATATCTTCAGCTCGTGTTAATTAGACCTTATTTCAGGGAAACAACTAAAAACACATTCAGAAAACCATTGACTTCCAGACCAGGGGACAGAAAGGACTCATTCCCAAACTCTTCTATTGATGGAGTGCATTGTGGGAAATGTAGTATCCAGTGTTTTGTTTGCTTGACAAACAATAGATAGCACCTCTCAGCTTGTGCTGCACCAAATCCGATTTTTCTTCTGAAGATACATGTGTCTCTTGAGTTCCTAAACGTTATTGCAAGTGCAAATCACTGGAGTACCCCTTTAAATATTTCCCTGATTTAATGGAGAGCTTCATAAAAGCCACCTTGGCTCGAACATAACCTGCTTTATTGGCCTGTTTCCCTGCTGTTAGGCATAATAAATGCAAATTAAATCCTTACTTAAAAGCCTCAATCAAGTTGATATGTAGCTAAATTCTGTTGGCTTGCCTTTTTAATCTTGGTTTTAAAAGCCTAAATTGCATTTCCTTGTTGCACACATTTGTTAGTCATTGGGTTTAAGCCTCTGTTGCACTCGGTTTATTCCATGTTCAGAAATTAAATGGAGTAGGCAGTAAGTGATTCTATGTTTGGACCATGACTAATTACTGAGTAGATGTGAGAAGGACCCTCAGGCTACTGCAGCTGGAAACCTTAAACCAAAAGCTCAGATTCTGTAACAACAAGGTGTGTGTGCAGATTGTGATATGAGCTGTGAGAGTGTGAAGGCACCAGTGGAGAGGCATACCAATTAGTTGCTATTAGTTTCTTTCAGGTGGAAACGTGTTGATTAGCGGCCTGACGGAGGCCACCTGAAGGGATTTTTTGACAAACAACAACAGTGGTACGACACCTCGGCAGGAAGTCTCTGTGATTAGAGGCTCTTTCTTGTATTCATGAAGGTCCCTCCACAGGAAAGACACTTTAATTGCTTCTGGAAGTTCATTACCGTGTGATTGCTGTGCTGTGAAATTGTTGCTAGCTTGATAATGGCAACATGAAATTTGGAGCTGCACTTGAAAAGAACAAGAGGAAGTTTACTTGGCGGTATTCGCCAGGGGGGGTTTAATCAGCGGATCTGACAGAAAAGAGTGAGAAACCTCAGGTAAAGCCTGATTTAACCCAAGGCTTTCACATTCAGATGCTGCGCTAACTACCAACTATCTGACGTTTGTCATTTCTAAATTAAATCCAGACTTTAAATGGAACACATTCTTCCTCTTTTCATTTAAAAGTTTCACCAAAAAGAAGTAAAACACACCTTTTAAACTCCTATGTTGCTAACACGTTGCATCATGGGAAATGTAGTGTTTTTGGTGCTTGACACACAGTAGATCTAGGGCCCGTCCATACGGAGACGAAACGGGTGTTATCCGCTATAGTTCTTTATCGTATGGACGGTTCGTAACGAGGCCGTAACGGAGCTGCGGAAACGATAACGCATCCCATAGTGGGAAGGTCTGGTAACGTAACGCTTGCGGCACCGTGTGTACGCCCTAAACGATCATAGCCCCGCCTCTCCCCACCTCTGCTGCTCACACCCGCGTCATTGCTGATGCGTTTCGTCAACAACAACAATGTCGGATCACAGTGCGTTCGTGCTCCAGACGCTACTGACCATGATACAGATGTAGTGCAACAATCTACAGCTCCTCGACCACAACCATCAGCAACAAGTGGACCTGGAGAACTACATGAACTACATGTTGCTAAAATGTAGTTCTCCGCGGTGGATTTAGCAGCTACTTACAGGCCCGGCATATGTACTACAGCGTTTCCAGCGGGTCGAGCGGTCTCGTGTGGACGGACACGCTTCTTGTGCCGATTCTGTGTTTTCGGAAGACCTTTTTGATATCGCCCTCGGTTTGTTTTCGTCTCTCGACCCTGTTTTTTTTTCTCTGTTTTATTTCCGCAGGTTTTAATGAAACATTTTCCACAACTCCCACCGTCAATCCCACCACAATCTCTCAGGTCCAAACATGTGTCTGATAATAGAAAGGACAGATCCGGGGTCATAGTATATTCATCAAAAATATAGCATGAGCTAAATTACGGACCTGCCCACTTTCCGGTGAAAATACTGCATTAGTGCGAAGCAGGAAATGATAGCTGTAGTGGCTACAACAATAAAACTTCAAAAGGCCACTGAGGCACCAGGTATAGTGGATCTTACGCAGATCATGAGTTGGTAATGAGTCCATTGTCCAGACAAGGCATCGACGTTTTTGTGGTATTTATTAGCTTCACCTTGCGGGAACAATACAGCAAAAGGTGTTTAACTGTTTGCTGAACTCAGCCCTGAGACCTTCCCGGTGCCCACTCACTGCTGCTGTGCCCTGATTGACTTAAATCAGGGGTCAAACTCAAGGCCCGGGGGCCAAATCCGGCCCGTGACTTCATTTTCTGTGGCCCCACAAGAGCTTGCAAAATTATATGTTTATTATACGGTTACATGATTTACAGAAGCACGTTGCCCATAAACTACATGTCCCACAATGCATCTCAAATGAGACTTTTTTTCTCAGAATTTCACTTTTTTTCTTCTAAATATGGCTTTTTTCTTAGAATGTGCCGTTTTCTCAGATATATTATTTTATATATATATTTATATGGTTATGTATTTTTAAATAGTCTTGAAGTTACAACCGGCCCTTTGAGTGCAGCCATAATGCTGATGTGGCCCGCGATTCAATTGAGTTTGACCCCCCTGACTTAAATAAACACAGCTGTGTGCCCAAATCGACCCATCACCTTCAAAATAAAAGCATTTTAGCTGGAACTTAAATAATATGGCTGTAAATTAATTAATTCTACAAAACAAAAAATAACAAATAAATACATTAAATAAATGTGAAAAATACTGAATAGCTTCCACAATAGTGTCTTCATGTCTTAAAGCTGCTGGGTCATATATTGCACCTCAAACAACAAATACTTCCATAGCTTTCTTTACTTCCTCTACAGAAAGAAGGAAAGCGTACGCTCCCATCCCATAATTATTCTCCTTAAAAACAAAACCGTCTCGATTGTTCGATACTCATATTTCTGGAGGAATTATACCGTTTCTGACGAACAGAAATATTGTTTTTTTGGCATCAATCTGCATTTCGTTACCCGGTGCAGACAAAACCATGATAATTATCTAAATATGTCCAACAATAAAAAGGATTCCTGAGTTATCTACACGAGGACGGTGCTTTGATTAATGCTGTTTCCACTGCAGTGTGTTTCATAGCCCTCCAGTTTCACCCTCAAACCTGATCATATCGCCGGATGCTGCTGATACCCTCTTTGTGCACATACTGTAATTAAACTGTGCTTGGAGTCCTCACCGTGGGGGGGACATGCACACCAGTCTAAATGGACTCTACAGAACCACAACAAGCTTTTAGTCTCAGCAGTGTTGGTAAATACCCACTAACACACAGAGTCACAGTAGACCTTTGATCATGTCTTGGCAGGAAGAGCACACATGTAATTAACGTCAATAATTAAATCTGCGTTTCCACGGCCTCCCACCAGCCGTTGCTAATGCTATTAGCTTCACCTGTGTGCCATGAAAAGAGATTAATGTCTTCATTATTATCATCGGATTACTGCTGTGCATGTGCATGTAATGGGAAACTACAATCGAGAAACAATATGTAATGCTTCTTCCTTTATTAACAGCGTTTAAATAAAGCAATAGATCCATCATTAAAGCTTTTTAAATGCATTTATATAGCATTTTTAATGTGGGGTGCAAACCAAAAAAACACCAGAATAAAAACAGACAAAGCAATTCCATATTTATGTTTAGGGAAGGCTGTGGCTAAGTGGATACAGTGGATACAGTGGATAGAGTGGATAGAGTGGATACAGTGGATAGAGTGGACACAGTGGATACAGTGGATAGAGTGGATACAGTGGATAGAGTGGATAGAGTGGATAGAGTGGATAGAGTGGATAGAGTGGACACAGTGGATAGAGTGGATAGAGTGGACACAGTGGATACAGTGGATACAGTGGATAGAGTGGATAGAGTGGACACAGTGGATAGAGTGGATACAGTGGATAGAGTGGATAGAGTGGACACAGTGGATACAGTGGATAGAGTGGATACAGTGGATAGAGTGGACACAGTGGATACAGTGGATACAGTGGATAGAGTGGACACAGTGGACAGAGTGGATACAGTGGATAGAGTGGTACAGTGGATACAGTGGATACAGTGGATAGAGTGGTACAGTGGATACAGTGGATAGAGTGGATAGAGTGGTACAGTGGATACAGTGGATAGAGTGGTACAGTGGATACAGTGGATACAGTGGATAGAGTGGATACAGTGGATACAGTGGATAGAGTGGACACAGTGGATACAGTGGATAGAGTGGATACAGTGGATAGAGTGGATAGAGTGGATAGAGTGGATACAGTGGATACAGTGGATAGAGTGGATACAGTGGACACAGTGGACAGAGTAGATAGAGTGGATACAGTGGATACAGTGGATAGAGTGGATACAGTGGATACAGTGGATACAGTGGATAGAGTGGATAGAGTGGATACAGTGGATAGAGTGGATACAGTGGATACAGTGGATACAGTGGATAGAGTGGATACAGTGGATACAGTGGACACAGTGGACACAGTGGACACAGTGGATACAGTGGACAGAGTGGATACAGTGGATAGAGTGGATACAGTGGATAGAGTGGATACAGTGGATACAGTGGATACAGTGGACACAGTGGACACAGTGGATACAGTGGATAGAGTGGATACAGTGGATAGAGTGGATAGAGTGGATACAGTGGATACAGTGGACACAGTGGATACAGTGGATAGAGTGGACAGAGTGGATACAGTGGATACAGTGGATACAGTGGATACAGTGGATACAGTGGATACAGTGGACACAGTGGATACAGTGGATAGAGTGGATAGAGTGGATACAGTGGATAGAGTGGATACAGTGGATAGAGTGGATACAGTGGATACAGTGGATAGAGTGCTGGACTTCGAATCAGGGGGTTCAAACCCCGCTGTAGTCAGCATGTCATTGTGTCCCTGAGACACTTCACCCCAAAGTGCTCCTGTGGGGATCGTCCACACTGTTGAGTAAGTAAGTCGCTTTGGATAAAAGCGTCTAACAAGTAACATGTGATGTAATGTTTAATAAAAACCTTTAATACCGTAGTTGGAAAGTAGACACAGGTCCACACTGCGAGTCTAACCACAGGGTGATAGATAATAACCCAGTTCACAGTATGAGTATTCTAAAAAAACACATTTGATTATTTTCTGAAAATCTCAACATTTTTATTATTTTCTTAAATCTCAAAAGTCTGATTTATTTCCCCAAAAAATTCTGACGTTCTTAAAAAATCTGAAAAACTTACGTTTTCCTCACGATTTGAATATCTTTGACGTTTTCCTAAAAAAATTCTTTATTTTTCAGAAAATCAAAAAAATTCTGACTTTTTTTCTCAAAATCTCTAAATTTTGATTTTTTCAGAACATCTCAAAACTACTTGTGACCTTTCCAGCTCATGATAGGGTTAAAAAGGATGACGGATGAAAGAACGGTTTGTCAAACAAGCAGAGATTATTTCGGGTTTAGGGTGAAAACTATTTCCCGCAATGAAATTGAGGGTCCTCCTCCCAGGACCCAGTCTACTGCAAGAGACCAGAACCAGGTTACCACATGCTTTTATTGAGTGACTGATTACCTGATTCTGTTCAGCTGTCTGGTCTCCGGCCGAGCCACTCCCATCACTCTAGCAGCCGGCGCCCTAATACCACACCCCGACCACACTACTGTTAAGTAGCTAAGAATGATCTCTAATACAACTCAATGTTTACATGCTAAACCTGAAGAACTGAGACAAAAGAGTTTGAACAGGAAGAGGGGAAATGCACAAGGTGAATTTCAACACTACATTCAGGTTGGAACATGAACAGAATGGCCAATACTGTATTGGAGAATAATTAATACAAATGACATGGTGAGACAGAAATACGCCTGAGGGTGGGAGCTTTCCTTTGACCAGAGGCAACGAAAATCACACCTAATGTTTAAGGCTTAGAAACACTTCCTAGCTTCGCCTGCGGCACCATTTGCTGAAGGTTATTGTCCCGCAGTGATTCCTCAGGGTGTGAATAGAGATGCTATCAGTGTTTGTCCTAATCAATATCCTCCCTGATCCCCCCCCTCTGATTAGCCCTGAAAATCCAATACACAATGTAGCCGTCAATTACAAAGGCACGCGTTATCGCCATCTTATCGGACTCTCGGCTAAGTGCTAACCCTGTTGGGACGTTCACTCTGCAGGGAGTTAGGGAGGGATGGTAACGGAGGTAAATATACTCAATGTCCTGTCAAATGATCATATAATCATTTAAAACATATATTCTTATACTCTGATCAATTGTATTTGTAGTCTTGTATGTGTTTAACAGAGACATATGTTATATGTCAGATGGCAAAAGGAAGTGTAAAAGGTGGATTTGGAAATGTTAAGGACAAGGGTTTTTGAATGTTTTAATGATTGGATGTCACAACTGAAGAGACGTTTTAAGTGGCTTGTGGAGGAGTGTGTGTGTGTGTGTGTGTGTGTGTGTGTGTGTGTGTGTGTGTGTGTGTGTGTGTGTGTGTGTGTGTGTGTGTGTGTGTGTGTGTGTGTGTGTGTGTGTGTGTGTGTGTGTGTGTGTGTGTGTGTGTGTGTGTGTGTGTGTGTGTGTGTGTGTGTGTGTGTGTGTGTGTGTGTGTGTGTGTGTTGTATGACAGGCAGAGTAGCTAGTACTTTTAGGTAATCCTTGCACCAAACAATTATTGTTTCAGTCTCTTAGGTGTGAACATTTGCTGCTTTTCCTTTTGAAATGATCACTTAAGTAAAAATACCTGCATTCAAATGATGTCTTAAGTAAGAATTGGCTTCATACTTAAAGTACCAAAAGATAGAGTACATTTTCCAGTATTCTTAAACAATTGCATGACTTTTACTTTTATATTTATATGTGGTATCAGTACTTTTACTAGTGGTGAGTTTGGTGCACATATAGGGAAAGTGAAACTTGGCTTGTAATTTGGGAAACGGGAGTGTGAGAAAGCGGAGTGGCACGCCTAATGAAGCAGGTTAAGAGCAGTTTGGGGGGGGTGGGGGCTGTCAGTCAGTGGCTGATTAACAAGCCGAGGCTAATTTGAGCTAATGAATATGAAATATGCATCAAATCTGACTTTCAAAGTGATGTGCGATGAGCAGGGAGAGATACTCCATGATACTCACATTAGTCCACACACCGAGAGAATTACAGCTGAATGACATTACAAATGTTACTTTGGTGCAGTCAATGGCAATATTAAAGTAGTTCTATTATTTTTGTACAACCGATCTCTTGAAAAAAAGTAATTAGCACAAAATATGTGTTTTAAAAACACGTCCCCAGTGTAAACGACACCTATTGGTTTGATTCCAGTCATTTCATCAAATATGTGTTTGTCCTTTTTAAGTGAATACGAGTCTGTGGAAGCTCGGATGTGACTATCTAGAGTAGTGTGGACTCCACACATGTTCTAATAACTAGAGTAGTCTAGAGTCACAGATGAGAAGACATTTCTCCCTTCAGCTCTTAAAGAAGTACAAAAAAAAGCTGTTTTAAAACGAGATAAACCCACAGACATTAGATAATAACTTCAAGGAAAGGACATCGCAGAGGATAACCAACAACAATAGTTTGTAGATTAACCAAAAAAAAGGACAAGCTAGGTCAAGCTAGGACAAGGTAATATAAGCTAGGGCGCGCTAGGTCAAGCTAGGACGCGCTAGATCAAGCTAGGACATGCTAGATCACGCTAGGACACACTACGTCAAGCTAGATCAAGCTAGGACACGCTAGGTCAAGCTAGATCAAGCTAGGTCAAGCTAGGAAACGCTAGGTCAAGCTAGGACACGCTAAGAGGAGCTAGGTCACGCTATATCAAGCTAGAACACTCTAGGTCAAGCTAGGACAAGCTAGGTCAAGCTAGGACAAGTTAGGACAAACTAAGATAAGCTAGGACACGCTAGATCAAGCTAGGACACGCTAGGTCAAGCTAGGACACGCTAGGACACACTAGATCAAGCTAGAACACGCTAGGACACGCTAGTACAAGCTAGATCAAGCTAGGTCAAGCTAGTACACGCTAGATCAAGCTAGCACACGCTAGATCAAGCTAGGACACGCTAGGTCAAGCTAGGTCAGGCTAGGTCAAGCCAGGACACGCTAGGTCAAACTAGGACACTCTATATCAAACAGGACACGCTTGATCAAGCTAGGACAAGCTAACACAGTTAACCAGGCAGGTAGTCAGCCGACAACTACTTAACAAATACAAAATATAATAAAAAACTACCAAACATTCATGAAGATGTGAGACTAAAAATACTATTTCCCTCCTATCTGATATAATTTGTGAAATATATAATAATTTATACAAAGGAGTTGCACGCAATTTGCTATCTGACTCAACAACAAAAGGAGGTATAAACGCACAGTCAAAGAATAACTGAAGTATTTCTCTAAAACAGGACTGATCTGTTCTCAGCACATTAAACCGAACACTTTCTGTCGTTCAGTGAAGTACAGGAGCTTTAGTTGGACTCTTCGGTCAGTTAGATGTATTATAGCATCCTAACAAAGCAAAGAGATCACTCTGATAAGATGTGCCGAGGACAGAAATACCAATCAGGACCACTTCCTTCATTTCCAGACTCTTCATGCACACTAATGCAGGAATGAGGAGATCCTGATGAAGTCTCCGGTAATGCCTTCTTCTACTTATTGAAAAGGCTTCATCCACCTATTTTCATGCTAACGAAGGCGGATTGAATTACAAAAGGCGACCGGCAGTGGCGAGATTAGATGACATTTCCACAAAAGGCTGGAAGCTAAAAGTTTCACACCTTATCTAAATCGTGATGGAAATGCATTGTCCGGGAAATAATGACACTGGCTCAATTTCAGAGCAGCGGTTTGAACATACCTCTGAACATTATTAAATATAACACTGTCACAGATAGAGAACCGAGAAACCTGCAAAATGATTACACGTTGTATTGGGGTCATAATTTTGGGGCTGCTGTAAAGGAATTTCACCAGAGAACAAAATGTCAGAGCATCACCCAATTTAGCCCAAATAATTATCAGTAAACTACGAGTTAATGTATCAAACTGTGTGCTAATCCATCCAGGAGATGTTAGGATATTTCACTGGATAAAAAGACAACTTTGGCCTCATGATGACACCATGTTGGACCAACCTTCTGTCTGCACAGAGGTGTATATCAGTATGATGTGTCTCTACTTTAAAGAGTCCTCTCCTGCTGATGTTCAAGTGTATATCAGTATGTAGTGTCTCTACTTTAAGAGTCCTCTCCTGCTGATGTTCAAGTGTATATCAGTATGTAGTGTCTCTACTTTAAAGAGTCCTCTCCTGCTGATGTTCAGGTGTATATCAGTATGTAGTGTCTCTACTTTAAAGAGTCCTCTCCTGCTGATGTTCAGGTGTATATCAGTATGATGTGTCTCTACTTTAAAGAGTCCTCTCCTGCTGATGTTCAAGTGTATATCAGTATGTAGTGTCTCTACTGTAAAGAGTCCTCTCCTGCTGATGTTCAGGTGTATATCAGTATGTGGTGTCTCTACTTTAAAGAGTCCTCTCCTGCTGATGTTCAGGTGTGTATCAGTATGTAGTGTCTCTACTTTAAAGAGTCCTCTCCTGCTGATGCTCAGGTGTATATCAGTATGTAGTGTCTCTACTTTAAAGAGTCCTCTCCTGCTGATGTTCAGGTGTATATCAGTATGTAGTGTCTCTACTTTAAAGAGTCCTCTCCTGCTGATGTTCAGGTGTATATCAGTATGTAGTGTCTCTACTTTAAAGAGTCCTCTCCTGCTGATGTTCAGGTGTATATCAGTATGTAGTGTCTCTACTTTAAAAAGTCCTCTCCTGCTGATGTTCAGGTGTATATCAGTATGTAGTGTCTCTACTTTAAAAGAGTCCTCTCCTGCTGATGTTCAGGTGTATATCAGTATGTAGTGTCTCTACTTTAAAGAGTCCTCTCCTGCTGATGTTCAGGTGTATATCAGTATGTAGTGTCTCTACTTTAAAGAGTCCTCTCCTGCTAATGTTCAGGTGTATATCATTATGTAGTGTCTCTACTTTAAAGAGTCCTCTCCTGCTGATGTTCAGGTGTATATCAGTGTGTAGTGTCTCTACTTTAAAGAGTCCTCTCCTGCTGATGTTCAGGTGTATATCAGTATGTAGTGTCTCTACTTTAAAGAGTCCTCTCCTGCTGATGTTCAGGTGTATATCAGTATGTAGTGTCTCTACTTTAAAGAGTCCTCTCCTGCTGATGTTCAGGTGTATATCAGTATGTAGTGTCTCTACTTTAAAGAGTCCTCTCCTGCTGATGTTCAGGTGTATATCAGTATGTAGTGTCTCTACTTTAAAGAGTCCTCTCCTGCTGATGTTCAGGTGTATATCAGTATGTAGTGTTTCTACTTTAAAGAGTCCTCTCCTGCTGATGTTCAGGTGTATATCAGTATGTAGTGTCTCTACTTTAAAGAGTCCTCTCCTGCTGATGTTCAGGTGTATATCAGTGTGTAGTGACTCTACTTTAAAGAGTCCTCTCCTGCTGATATTCAGGTGTATATCAGTATGTAGTGTATCTACTTTAAAGAGTCCTCTCCTGCTGATGTTCAGATGTATATCAGTATGTAGTGTCTCTACTTTAAAGAGTCCTCTCCTGCTGATGTTCAGGTGTATATCAGTGTGTAGTGACTCTACTTTAAAGAGTCCTCTCCTGCTGATGTTCAGGTCTATATCAGTATGTAGTGACTCTACTTTAAAGAGTCCTCTCTTGCTGATGTTCAGGTGTATATCAGTATGTAGTGTCTCTACTTTAAAGAGTCCTCTCCTGCTGATGTTCAGGTGTATATCAGTATGTAGTGTCTCTACTTTAAAGAGTCCTCTCCTGCTGATGTTCAGGTGTATATCAGTATTTAGTGTCTCTACTTTAAAGAGTCCTCTCCTGCTGATGTTCAGATGTATATCAGTATGTAGTGTCTCTACTTTAAAGAGTCCTCTCCTGCTGATGTTCAGGTGTATATTAGTGTGTAGTGACTCTACTTTAAAGAGTCCTCTCCTGCTGATGTTCAGGTGTATATCAGTATGTAGTGTCTCTACTTTAAAGAGTCCTCTCCTGCTGATGTTCAGGTGTATATCAGTATGTAGTGTCTCTACTTTAAAGAGTCCTCTCCTGCTGATGTTCAGGTGTATATCAGTATGTAGTGTCTCTACTTTAAAGAGTCCTCTCCTGCTGATGTTCAGGTGTATATCAGTATGTAGTGTCTTTACTTTAAAGAGTCCTCTCCTGCTGATGTTCAGGTGTATATCAGTATGTAGAGTCTCTACTTTAAAGTGTCCTCTCCTGCTGATGTTCAGGTGTATATCAATATGTAGTGTCTCTACTTTAAAGAGTCCTCTCCTGCTGATGTTCAGGTGTATATCAGTATGTAGTGTCTCTACTTTAAAGAGTCCTCTCCTGCTGATGTTCAGGTGTATATCAATATGTAGTGTCTCTACTTTAAAGAGTCCTCTCCTGCTGATGTTCAGGTGTATATCAGTATGTAGTGTCTCTACTTTAAAGAGTCCTCTCCTGCTGATGTTCAGGTGTATATCAGTATGTAGTGTCTCTACTTTAAAGAGTCCTCTCCTGCTGATGTTCACGTGTATATCAGTATGTAGTGTCTCTACTTTAAAGAGTCCTCTCCTGCTGATGTTCAGGTGTATATCAGTATGTAGTGTCTCTACTTTAAAGAGTCCTCTCCTGCTGATGTTCAGGTGTATATCAGTATGTAGTGTCTCTACTTTAAAGAGTCCTCTCCTGCTGATGTTCAGGTGTATATCAGTATGTAGTGTCTCTACTTTAAAGAGTCCTCTCCTGCTGATGTTCAGGTGTATATCAGTATGTAGTGTCTCTACTTTAAAGAGTCCTCTCCTGCTGATGTTCAGGTGTATATCAGTGTGTAGTGACTCTACTTTAAAGAGTCCTCTCCTGCTGATGTTCAGGTGTATATCAGTATGTAGAGTCTCTACTTTAAAGTGTCCTCTTCTGCTGATGTTCAGGTGTATATCAGTATGTAGTGTCTCTACTTTAAAGAGTCCTCTCCTGCTGATGTTCAGGTGTATATCAGTATGTAGTGTCTCTACTTTAAAGAGTCCTCTCCTGCTGATGTTCACGTGTATATCAGTATGTAGTGTCTCTACTTTAAAGAGTCCTCTCCTGCTGATGTTCAGGTGTATATCAGTATGTAGTGTCTCTACTTTAAAGAGTCCTCTCCTGCTGATGTTCAGGTGTATATCAGTATGTAGTGTCTCTACTTTAAAGAGTCCTCTCCTGCTGATGTTCAGGTGTATATCAGTATGTAGTGTCTCTACTTTAAAGAGTCCTCTCCTGCTGATGTTCAGGTGTATATCAGTGTGTAGTGACTCTACTTTAAAGAGTCCTCTCCTGCTGATGTTCAGGTGTATATCAGTATGTAGTGTCTCTACTTTAAAGAGTCCTCTCCTGCTGATGTTCACGTGTATATCAGTATGTCGTGTCTCCAGTATATAGTATATATTTGTGCATTTGCCCATGATGGATTAAAATGACTAAATTCATTTTCTTTTTTCTAACTGCATAAAGTCTGCAGAAAGCTGTTTCTGATAAACACAGCCTGCCTGATTATCAAAAGGATTTCTCGCTTGATGTTGTTCTGACTTTCTGAATCATTTGCTTCACAGATGACAGTGACAGGTGTTATTTATTGAAATCACCTTCAGAGTATTTACGATAGCCATCCGTTCATCAAAGGCCTGTTTGGACACATTATTAGTGCGTCTGCTGAAGCCGGGATAAATCTGTGCGGGTGTTTTCATTCATGCTTTCTACCCCGCTAATAACAGCTGATATCTGAGACACGGAAAAAAATGGAGGCGGCTTTATGAAAATAATATTACCTAAAGCTCAGAGCAATATGGGATTAAGGGTTAGACTCGACGGCAGAGAGCCTGTAATAGAATCTGCAGCCACAGGATTTCATTAGTGTGTCGTTCAGAGGGGAGTGAAGTGTCTCAGGATGGAAACCCACAGCAGGATTTACAGAACACTGTCGGGTTGAACACATTTTTTTACAACCTATCTCTTGAAAAAAAGTAATTAGGACAAATATGTGTTTTAAAAAGTTGTTCCTGGCAATGTAAACGACACCTATTGGTTTGATTCCAGTCATTTCATCAAATATTTGTTTGTCCTTTTAACTGAATATGAGTCTGTGACTATCTAGAGTAGTGTGGACTCTACACATGTTCTAATAAGTAGTCTAGAGTCACAGATGAGAACAAATGTCTCCCTTCAGCTCTTAAAGAAATACAAAAAAAAGCAGTTTTAAAATGAGATAAACCCACAAACATTAGATAATAACTTCAAGGAAAGGACATCACAGAGGATAACCAACGAAAAGAGTTTGTAGATAAACCACAAAAAAAACAAGCGACAAGCTAGGTCAAGCTAGGTCATGCTAGGTCCTGCTAGGACATGCTAGGTCAAGCTAGGACACGCTAGATCAAGCTAGGACACGCTAGGTCAAGCTAGGACACGCTAGATCAAGCTAGGACACACTAGGTCAAGCTAGATCAAGCTAGGACAAGGTAAGATAAGCTAGGACAAGGTCAGATAAGCTAGGACACGCTAGGTCATGCTAGGACACGCTAGGTCAAGCTAGATCAAGCAAGGACAAGGTAAGATAAGCTAGGACAAGGTCAGATAAGCTAGGACACGCTAGGTCAAGCTAGGACACGCTAGATCAAGCTAGGACACGCTAACACAGTTATAGGCAGCCGACAACTACTTAACAAATACAAAATATAATAAAAAACTACCAAACATTCATGAAGACGTAAGACTAAAAATGTCCCTCCTTTCTGATATCATTTGTGAAATGTATAATAATTTATACAAAGGAGTTGCGCCCAATTTGCTATCTGACCTGACGCTAACGCAAAGAGTTCGTAGATTCACCAACAAAAAAAAAAAGTGTCAAGCTAGTGTGTGAGAAACCTAATGAACGGGAACAGTAACGGAGGGTTCTGATTGGACGTTACGCTAAGTGGGGCTTCAGGTAAAGAACTTTGCCAAATGTGGTATAGCAGGAAAGGCAAGGGCGAATGCTGAAAGATGACATGTTAACATTAGTAGATTAACTTAATGACAGAATGCCCAGAAAGAAGGAGTTAGCCACTAATTGCTGTGTGATGCTAAGCAGGAACGTCTACAGTGTTGGAAGTGTTTGCAGAATATCTCTCATTCAGAGCAATATGTTGTTTTTCCGTTAGAAAGAGTTAAACATTTCCCCTTTCTGCCTGTTTGCTTTATATCAAACAGCTGTTTTTAGTCGCAGTGCTTCAGAGTATAGCAATGGTTGAGCTTTTAGAGGAGCAACTAGCAAATAATGTACCTAGTAATTATGAACCTAACTGTTGATCAGGCTATTAAAAAAACACCTGAAATGAAAATAAGGTCAAATGTGAACCTAGATAAGTTACTTGAGTAAATGTACTTAGTTGAATTTGACCGCTGTCTCTCATCATGATGGGGGTCTCCATCAGGGGAAACTCTTCATCTGTGTTTGTTCCTGAAGACGTGTTTATGCTGTTAAGATGCTCGCGTTCTCCTTTATGTGATTTTAATTGAGGCGGTTAATCCCCCCTCAGAGGAATCTGGCTATTAAGCACTCGGAGTTACACACACACACCCACACACACATTTCCGTATGGAGTCAATAAGTACGGATGCAGCAGAAGGAAGGAGAAAGAGAAAATCATTGACCTTTCTCTGCAGCTTCTGTGGAGTGTGAATGTTATCACCGGTGAGCAGGGGGGAAACACTGCCTCACACACTGCAGAGCGGCATCGTGTGTGTGTGTGTGTGTGTGTGTGTGTGTGTGTGTGTGTGTGTGTGTGTGTGTGTGTGTGTGTGTGTGTGTGTGTGTGTGTGTGTGTGTGTGTGTGTGTGTGTGTGTGTGTGTGTGTGTGTGTGTGTGTGTGTGTGTGTGTGTGTGTGTGTGTGTGTGTGTGTGTGTGTGTGTGTGTGTGTGTGTGTGTGTGTGTGTGTGTGTGTGTGTGTGTGTGTGTGGGGGGGTGTGTGTGTGTGTGGGGGGGTGTGTGTGTGTGGGGGGGGGGTCTTTATCTGTGTGGTTATGTAGGAGTTTGTGTGCATTGTGAGCCATCTGGCTGTGTGTATTGGCATGATGTGTACTGCCTGTATTGGATTAGCATATATGCACATCATGAGAGTGTGTGTGTGTGTGGCGTGTGTGTATGCGTGCGTTTGATTGATGAAACAATGTTTTACTGAGGTGTGTGTTTGATTAATTCCAACAGCCATTTCTAATTTTCCAGTATGTCAAGTACACATCCTGAAAACCATCCTACTACTACAAATGATAGTAGGATGAGGAGAGAGGACACTGGCACGGTCTGTTGCCGCTTCTCCCTCGTAGCCCATAACAAGGATTCTACTGCTTTTCTTTTGTTTTTGCACGGATTATATGGATGTTTATACAAACTATACCCAGACAATAATCCACTTTCCTGCAAATCCCTCGTCGGCTGGACGAGCTGCTAACGTCTAAGCTACGAGTGGCTAATAAGTTTAGCCGCTACGCCAGCAGCGACACCTACCACAAACAATTCCAGATCAACTTCTCCACCCAGCTCGATCATCTGCCATGCTGTGGATCGTTCTGTGTTTCTGGCTCTTTCCCCATCTCTGGTCGGCAGGTCCGTGGCAAACACAAACAGCTACCAACTCTGCATCTGTCCGGACCGTCATGACGCTAAAGTACCCCATCACGCAGCTGCTCGAGTTAAGACATTACAGCACTCCAACCTGTATCTCAGCACTTAAACAGCTTGGAATTCTACGCCGAAGCCGCTATATCCACAGAAGCTCCCGTAGAAAGTGTGACTCCATTCCATCACTCTGGTCAGCTGAGCGCACTGTCGCACTATTTTCACGTCATCATAATACCGCCGCTCATGGAACAAATAGTAGCTCTGGAAACACCGCGAGACTTCTACACACCAAGCGGGACAGAAAACGTGGAGTGGATTTCAGCCTACTTCTTCCTCTACATAGCACCGTCTCATCAAGCCTCAAAATATAACTATTTAACACACAATCCCTCGCTAAAAAATCATGTCTCATACATGATCACATCCTAGATAGGGGGATTGACTTAGTGTCTTACTGAGACCTGGCATCAACCAGAGTTCAGTCCTAAATGAAACCTGTCCTCCTGGCTATAATTACCTGGAGAAAGCCCGCCGCACTGGTCGCGGTGGAGGCTTAGCCGTAATACACCGCAGTGACCTGAAACTGACCCCCTCGTCTCTTCCTGACCTATCCTCCTTTGAATGCCTTGCATTCAAATGCAAACCCTCTTTCCCCATGACTATTATTCTCATCTACCGGCCACCCAAACCAAACCCAGCCTTCATCTCAGAGATAAATGAACTTCTCTCTTCAGTCTGTACCACGTCTGCAAATACTGTCATACTGGGGGATTTGAACATCCATGTTGACCCCCCCTCCCGCCAACCTGCAGCTGACTTCTTGCAACTACTGGACGTTATCATCCTCAAACAGCATGTTGATGTCCCCACACACACCAGGGGGCACAGGCTTGACCTGGTTATCACTGACTCGGCCCCCATCACAAATCTGTTGGTATACGATCTGGGAGTGTCGGATCACAAGGTTGTTTCAATGGAGTTCAAATTGTCTCACCACATCAAGCCCAAACGTCAAATCTATTTCAGAAATTTGAAACACATCGACACAGACATCATGACTTTGGACCTGCAGCAAATCCCCCCCTCTGCAAACTTCACTACAGTCAGTGAATCAGTGGAATACTATAACAAAACCCTGAGTACTGTCCTGGATCTCCACGCTCCACTGAAATCACGAACAGTCAGCTTCTCCCGCTCAGCCCCTTGGTTCACTTCAGAGTTGCGTAGCATGAAGGCAGCTGGGCGTGTACTCGAGCGGCGTCTCGCACGATCTGGACTCACTGTTCACAGATTAGCCTATCAGGAACATCAAAAAACCTATTCAAAGTCTCTCAAAAAAGCATGGTCACAATTCTACTCCGACATCATCACTAAAAATCCTGGAAACTCCAAGCAGCTTTTCTCTACTGTTGATCATCTCCTCAAGCCACAAACTCCCTCACACATCGACACTACAGAAGAGCAGTGCAATAATTGTTACTTTCTTCAGGACAAAAGTTGCCACTATTCGCTCTCTTCTCTCCACCCCTTGCGCTGTGTCTGTCCCTACTGTTAACACACAGCATGGGATTTTCCAACCGCTCTGCTGCTTCACGGAGATCTCTCAGCAAGAGGTTGAGGACATCATCTGCAAGATGAAACCCTCCACCTGCACACTAGACCCTCCACCCACAGCCCTTGTCAAATCGAACATCTCGGCTATAAGTCCCATGATCACCTACGTCATCAACAGCTCCCTCAAGGCTGGTCATGTTCCATCGGCTCTTAAAACTGCCGTCATCAGACCCCTTCTCAAAAAACACACCCTAGACCCAGATATCCTCGCCAACTACAGGCCCATCTCCAACCTCCCATTTCTAGCCAAGGTGCTGTAAAAAGTAGTTGCCGCCCAGCTTCAGGACCATCTACAATTAAACGGCCTCTTTGAAAAATTCCAGTCTGGTTTCCGTTCCGCCCACAGCACTGAAACAGCTCTGGTCAGTGTCACAAACGACCTGTTGATGGCGGCTGATACTGGATCCCCATCTCTCCTTATCCTCCTGGATCTGACTGCAGCATTCGACACAGTCGACCATAACATTCTCCTTCAGCGCCTCGAACACACCATCGGACTCTCTGACTCCGCCCTGAGCTGGTTCCAGTCCTACCTGTCTGGAAGAACAGAGTACGTCTCCTTGGGAGGTGCAAGGTCCCAGACACACCCTGTCACCTGTGGTGTCCCTCAAGGGTCAGTCCTTGGGCCCACTCTGTTCACCCTGTACACTCTGCCCCTTGGCCGTGTCATCAGCAAGCATGAAATATCATTCCATTGCTACGCTGATGACACGCAGCTATATATAAAGACAGACTCTATCCCACATGCTTCCTCACTGTCACCATCATCGTCACCGCCCCCATCAACATCCCTTAACACCTGCATTGAGGAGATAAAGGCCTGGATGCGAGAAAACTTCCTGCAGCTAAATAGCTCCAAAACAGAAGCTATTTTAAAAAACAGAAGCTATTTTAGCCAAACCAGGTCCAGTCATCCCCCATAACCCACATTACCTTTTCTGGACAAAACATACCCCTCTCCACAGCAGTTACCAACCTGGGTGTAAGATTTGACCGACATCTAACCTTTGACACCCACATCAAACACCTGTGCAAAGTCTCCTTCTGCCACCTCAGGAACATTGCTAAACTCCGTCCCACACTCTCCCTGTCAGATGCTGAACAGCTGGTCCATGCCTTTGTCTCCTCAAGGCTCAACTACTGCAACGCTCTCCTCATCGGGACTCCTAGCGGGAGCCTTCAGAAGCTCCAATACGTACAGAACAGTGCCACTAGGATCCGGATGAGGGTGAGAAAATACAACCACATCACACCCGTCCTTCATTCCCTCCAATGGCTTCCTGTCTCATTCAGGATCGAATACAAGATCTCACTGCTCGCCCATCAGTGCATCCACGGGAACGCTCCTTCATACCTCAAAGAACTACTCACATCACAAACCTCCACACGCAACCTCCGCTCCACAACAAACCATCGGCTTCGCCCCCCGAGGACCAAACTCCGCACAATGGGGGATCGGGCTTTCTGTGCAGCTGCTCCTCACCTGTGGAATTCCCTCCCACACCACCTGAGGACTCCACAGGCCACCTGAGGACTCCACAGACCACCTGAGGACTCACAGACCACCTGAGGACTCCACAGACCACCTGAGGACTCACAGACCACCTGAGGACTCCACAGACCACCTGAGGACTCCACAGACCACCTGAGAACTCCACAGACCACCTGAGGACTCCACAGACCACCTGAGGACTCCCAGACCACCTGAGGACTCCACAGACCACCTGAGGACTCACAGACCACCTGAGGACTCCACAGACCACCTAAGGACTCCACAGACCACCTGAGGACTCACAGACCACATGAGGACTCCCAGACCACCTGAGGACTCCCAGAACACCTGAGGACTCCACAGACCACCTGAGGACTCCCCATACCACCTGAGGACTCCCAGACCACTGACGCCTTCAAGAAAGGCTTAAAAACCTTTCTTTTTAAAAAAGCTTTTGATTAAACTTTTGTTTATTTTGTTTGTTTTTATGATGCCTCCTGTAGCACCTTGGGATTGCTGTGAGCTATGAAAGGTGCTTTATAAATTGAATGTATTATTATTATTATTATTATTAATGCATGTGTGTTAGTGCCCATATGTATGTTAATATTGTCCTTACAGTGTGTGTCTTTGCATATTTTAGACGATATATGTGTGGAGTCGTGTGTGTGTGTGTGTGTGTGTGTGTGTGTGTGTGTGTGTGTGTGTGTGTGTGTGTGGGGGTGGGTGGGTGTGGGTGTGGGGGTGGGTGGGTGTGGGTGTGTGGCCTGGCATTACTTTACTTGTGGGGACCTAAATATGTTTACACAGTCACATGTGGGGACTCGCCTCCCTTAGGGGGACAAAATGGAGGTCCCCATGAGGGGAATCATTAATTTTAGGGTTGGGCATGTGTTGGTTACGGAATGATGTCCCGAAGTTCTGGAAGTCACGTTTTTTTTGTATGTGTATGATTCATCTACATCAGGGGTATTCAACTCAAACTCAACGAGGTCCAGTTAGAGAAAATGTCCCCATGCAAAGATCCGGAACATCAAAGTGTCTGAGTTGCTTCATGAATTAGTGTGATATTGAAGTAGCTGCAGCTTCATCAACGTCTGCATGTAAACAGCTGACTGCCAATCAAATAAAGAAAGTACATAAACAACTATATGTATTGTCAGTTAACATTGAACTCTACAGATACACAGTAAATACTGTGGATATGTGTGATGTTCCTCTCGGGCTGCATTTAAAAATAAAATAGAGAAAATAAATAAAATAGCTTTTGAAAATATGTGCATCTTAAAAGTGCTTAATTTTAGATAAATAAAATAAAGTGTAGCAGCAGCTTGAGTTTTTCTTTGTTAACCGTTTCACATCATGACTTAACAGTTTCAGACGATTATAGAACAATATCAGTCTTTACATCATAACAATTGAACAGTTTCAAAGTTTCTCTTTCTGTCCCTCTTATATTGCAGACCCTCTCTCACTTTGTTCTGTTCAGTGAGAGAATTGAGCTGGAGCTTATTGTCCTGCCAGGAGTTTAGATCTGGGCTGAAATGGAGTCAGGGCCTTTCTCACACACATGCAGGCGCTCATTGGTTAGCCTCGGTTAGGTCATTGGTTAGCCTCGGTTAGCTCATTGGTTAGCCTCGGTTAGCTCATTGGTTAGCCTCGGTTAGCTCATTGGTTAGCCTCGGTTAGCTCATTGGTTAGCCTCGGCTCGCTCATCGGTTAGCCTCGGTTAGCTCATCGGTTAGCCTCGGTTAGCTCATTGGTTAGCCTCGGTTAGCTCATTGGTTAGCCTCAGTTAGCTCATTGGTTAGCCTCGGTTAGCTCATTGGTTAGCCTGGGTTAGCCTGCCCTGGAACCATATTTAGTTTTAATGTTGATCCTGGTGGACTGATCATATTGGGCTCTGAGGATGCTCATCTGACCTCAGTTCTGACTTGAGAGGGAACGTTTGGTCAAAGACTTTGTGTTTTGTCTCATAGTGGCGTGTTGTCTCTTTTAATCAGCGCCACGGTCTCTGAACAAATGAGAAACACTGGCTCTGAGCTCCCAGTGGGCAGGAGGAACATGAACGAGTCCACTCAGGGTTCAAAGCTCTGTTCTCACTGTCCACGTTCCTCTTCTTGGAGAGCGCCATGTGTCATTATGTGTCTCTCCCTGTCTGCCGCTAACACGCCTGTTCTCTCTCCTCTCCGCTTCTCTCCCTGTATCGCTAATTATTCTCTTCACTCACTTTCCTCTCCGCTTCTCTCTGCCACGCTCTCTTTCTGTGTTTCTCTCCCTGTATCTCTCTCTCCTCTCTTCTTCTGTGTTTCTCTCCCTGTATCACGCTCTCATCTCTTCTTCTGTGTTTCTCTCCCTCTATCGCTCACTCGTCTCTTCTTCTGTGTTTCTCTCCCTGTATCGCGCTCTCATCTCTTCTTCTGTGTTTCTCTCCCTGTATCGCTCACTCGTCTCTCTCGCCCCCTGTCGAAGGCGGTTAAAATAGAATCGCCCCATCAAAATTGAAATCCCCTATTAATGTATTGATTATAGGTCCGGGTCCGTATAGGTCGGCGTCCGGATCCTGTTACTGAACTATGACCTACATGTATGACATTTGGAATGTATATGTAGCATGGTGAGACGCACAAAGAGGCCTATAGTCGTCATATGCTAAAACCAACAGAATTTTTTGTTTTTTTGCATTTACATGTGCCGTACTTTAATGAACTCTTCTTACGGATTTGAACCAATGACTTTGAGGATACAAATGTTTTAGAAGCTTTAGTCTCAATCGAATGCCCTCATTGTGTCATTTTTAGCGTTGACACAAAAAAATACGTTGTTGTAACTTGAGCGTACATTGGCCAATCTCTTCCAAATGTAGTACTTTTGGTACGTCCTCCTCTCAATGCAGATCTTTCTGAAATGTTGTCAGAAAAGCGTTAAGACATGGCTTAAGGCTGTATTGTACAATGTGTGTGTCTACAATAAATGTTTTGGCTGTGAACAGGGTCCTCACAACATACGTTGCTGAATAGTGGTCCTCAGAATTACACCAAAACAAGAATATTTGTAATTTCATAAGAAACAGCTCAAGACATTGAAGAAAATTCATAGTTTTGTGCATCTCCATTGATTGTCTTGGCTGTGAGAGGCGCATAAAGAAGGTCCTCACAACATACACTGCCAAATAGTGGTCCTCTGAATTATACCAAAGCAAGAATATTTGTAATTTAGTAAGAAACAGCTCAAGACATGGAAAAAAATTCATAGTGTTTTGCATCTCCATTGATTATCTTGGCTTTGACGGCCTTATAGAGAGGGTCCTCACAACATACCGTTGAATAGTGATCCTCAGAATGATACCAAAACAAGAATATTTGTAATTTAGTAAGAAACAGCTCAAGACATGGAACAAAATGTATAGTTTTGTGCATCTCCATTGAATGGCTTTGACGGCCGCAGAAAGACGCTCCTCTCAACATACACTGGTTTGTGTGATTTGACATTAAAAGTGAACACAGAATCTCTGTTTATCTCTTTTTTACATTCCCTTATAAAAAGCTCGTTCTGTATATCAATATTTTAAGACTGCAATTGAACCAAATGCAATTTTATGCTATTAAAAATTAACTGTTTAATAGCAAATGGACGGTGCAGAAAGGTAAAAATCTACATATTAAATACAGAGGCAAGCACACGTTAAAAGAGGAAATACATGGAACAGAAATAAATATCACGATAACAATTACTTACAACAACAATCGATCATGACGGACAGTGGTCCTCAGAGTTACAGCTAAACAAGAATGTGTGTTTGTAGAGTGTGAAGGCCTGACTGAAGCTGATAAACGGCTTCAGACCTCAGCTTTCAAGTCACCCAGGGGGTCTTGTTGGAGCTTTATTGTGTGTGTGGGGGTCAGGATGGGGTTGGGGCAGTGTTGTGCTTACCAATGACCCCCCCCACACACACACACACCTCTAGCTACTCACCTCAGTTTTTCGGGACCCGGCGTATATCTCCGTCTGAAACATAATGGCCTCAAAAGCCGGAATTGATGTTATCTTTGCCCCGGGGTTGCTTTGTGAGCCAGTTAATGGGGTTGTTAACCGAATGTGGCCCGGACAATACACCTCACACACACACACACACACACACACACACACCTTATATACCGCCACCTTAGACTCCTGGGGGGAAAGGAGTGGCTATAACTTCTCCTTTTCCGAGGTATGATTTTATTTAGCCTCCCCGCATGTTTGCTGCCAGGCCTGAAAACGAGGCTGTAAAGGGTTTTTGGGTTTTTTTTTACGAGAGAGAAAGGAACCCTTTGTTGCTGATGATGAGTCAGCACATTCGGATGTAATACCTGAGCTGTCACCGCAGTATCGATGCATACACTGTGTTTTTATTTCCAATGTTAACCCTTGGGAAGGTGCTATGAAGGTGTGAAGAGGCAGGTTGGCTTTTTTGACCTTTTTATAGTTGACATTGTAGAGAAAGACAAATAAAAAAGGTAGGTAGTCACATGGCGTTACCAGTTGGTAAAAGTGTTTTGAAGCCTTAAGATTGGTGTTTTGGTCGTTGCCAAATTGTTTTTTTGCTAACAGAAGTGACACTAGAGGAGATATACAATAACAAGACACTTTCAGACGACCCAAAATATCAAATTAACTTGAATCATGAAGTTAAAACACAAGAAATAAGTGTTAAAGTTGTATCACAAGTAGCCAAGCTCTATGGTGTACTGTTATTGGGACCATAAATGAACATCAAGCTGTGTTGAAAAAGACTTAACACTAGATATTGAGACCATTAACTCATCAGGAAAATGTTTGCTGAGGTAATACATCAAGAGAGAAGTAGGGACATTATTTTATTAGACTTCTATACAATTAACCAGAGGAGGCGCCCCCTGCTGGAGATGAGAGAAAAGCATGTTTAAGGTACTTAGTAGGTTGTTAAGCAAATCATTTAAATAAAGAACAAATAAATGTTACTGTACATTTTTCTCAGGTTTTAGAAAGACATTTGTTTTTAGATCCTTCAGAAAAATAGGAGAACTTTGTTCAATTCTACATTTGAGTAAATATTTTTGCCCGACGAATCAAATTGGAAACAAAAGATGAAACGTTTCAACCTTGGTTTATTTACCTTGGAGTCTCTGTTTATCTTTATTTTATGTTCCCTTCAAAATGCGTTATCCAAAAGCTTGTTCTGTATATTCATATTTTAAGACTGAAAAGCAATTTTCTGCTATTAAATATGAATCGGCCGGAAATTAAACGTTTAGTAGCAAATGGACGGTGCAGACACAAGGTAAAAAGTCACATTAAATACAGAGGCAAGCACACGTTAAAAGAGGAAATACGTTTCATGATAACAACTACTTACAACAACAATCGATCATGTGGTCCTCAGAGTTACTGCTAAACAAGAACGTGTATGTGTAAGGCAAGGCAAGGCAAGTTTATTTATATAGCACCTTTCAGCACCAGGCAATTCAAGGTGCTTTACAAAAATGAAAGACATTCAGACAAAGGCATTTAAAAACAGTAAAAGATAATAAAAGAAACATTAAAAGAAAAACAAAAAATGAAAGACATTCAGAAAATGGCATTTAAAATCAGTCATTAAAAAGAAAAGCTAATAAAATAAACATTAAAAGATAAAAGTTACAGTGCAGTCTAAGATATGAATAGTTCAATTCTTTAGATTCTTGATTTTTAATTTACTCAAAGAACCTCCCTTTGGAAATCCGAACATTTCCGTCCAGATTTTTAATTTAGACAGACTGTTTTTACCGTGTTTTGCTCGCATGACATCCACAATCGGACCCTCAGGAGGGTGTACTAGCCCCCTACTCTGCTTTGCGTTCCATAACAAAGTCTTTAAGTGTTACCTGAACACCCCGTGTTACCAAAACACTATTTTTCACCCGTCGGTGATGTGATATTTGTTCCTCAGTACAAATCACCCAAAAACTGATCGTAAACCCTGGCTACGACGGGTATCCCAAATATCCTACTTTCGAGCAGTCCCTCTCATAAATGTCATGGAGTTTAATTACATTTAAATTTAAAACATTAAAAGAAAGAAAGAAAAAATACATGGATAAAAGTTACAGTGCAGTCTAAGATGTGAATAGTTCAATTAAAAGCAGCGACAAAAAGAAAAGTCTTCTTGCTGGATTTAAAAGTAGTCCGAGTTGCAGCGGACCTGCAGGTTTCTGGGAGTTTGTTCCAGATATTTGGAGCATAATAACTGAACGCTGCTTCTCCATGTTTAGTTCTGACTCTGGGGACAGAAAGCTGACCAGTCCCTGAAGACCTGAGAGATCTGGATGGTTCATAATTTAGCAGGAGGTCACAAATGTATTTTGGGCCTAAACCATTCAGTGCTTTATAAACCAGCAGCAGTATTTTGAAATCTATTCTTTGACACACAGGAAGCCAGTGTAAAGACTTCAGAACAGGAGCGATCCACTTTCTTAGTGTTAGTGAGGACTCGAGCAGCGGCGTTCTGAATCAGCTGCAGCTTTCTAATAGATTCTTTAGTGAGACCTGTAAAGACACCATTGGAGTAGTCGAGTCTACTGAAGATAAAAGCATGGACAAGTTTTTCCAAATCCTGCTGTGACATTAGTCTTTTAATCCTAGATATGTTCTTTAGGTGATAGTAGGCTGATTTAGTAACTGTTTTAATGTGACTGTTGAAACTCAGGTCAGAGTGTAGAGTGTGAAGGTCGATAAACGGCTTCAGACCTCAGCTATCAAGTCACCCAGGGGGTCTTGTTGGAGCTTTATTATGTGTGTGGGGGTCAGGATGGGGTTGGGGCAGTGTTGTGCTTACTGATGACCCCCTAACACACACACACACACACACACACACACACACACACACACAGGGTTTCCGCTAGGCTTTTTTCTTGCTGGTCAAATGTCCGGAAATCATTTATTTTACCGGACAAATTTGAAACGTATCAGTCATGTTTCAATAATAATAAGAATTGTGTAGCAGAGTTTCCGTTAGCAGGTAATCACCGAACTAGGACCGGATATGTTTAAACTCAGTTAATGGGAGTCATTTTTATATTGCTTCAGTTTATAATCGTCACAGATCGAAAAGTTCAGATTCATTTTTCAATAAATGATTCCACAAACAACAAACATAATTATTACATTCAAACCAAATCAGCTCTCTGATCGGTCTTTATAGATCAAACTATTAAGAGTGAATATCGGCCGATAATGATGAGCGGCAATCGATCGGAGCATCCCTAATTATTACTGGACATTTTGACCGGCAGGTTTTGAATTTACCGGTTTTTTACGGTAATTACCGGCTAACGGAAACCCTGACACACACACACACACACACACACCTCTAGTAACTCGCCTCAGTTTTTCGGGACCCGGCGTATATCTCCGTCTGAAACATAATGGCGGTTATTGTAAAAGAAAGTTGTTTTTAGGAATTTGTGCTCATTCAAAGTGAGCGTGATGAAATTAATATAACAGCCCTAGTGCCCCACACCCAGCTCTACCAGATTTAAATTCCTGCGGAGAATCTAAATGCAGTTTTCTCTCCAATCATACACAAACTGTATATCTTGTAGTCTCAGGATCCCCACTCCCTGTGTCCCTCTCTGCAACACAATGACTTGCACTTGCAGAGAAAACAAAGCTAATACGGTCGGTAATTTAGACAAATTCTGCTCCAGTCTGCAGCCAATGATTAGAATTAATGTGCTCAATATGGCGGTGTAGTAAAACCGCTTTTTTACAGACGCCACCTCCAGCAGAAACAGGGAAAGGGATGAATGTGGATACACAAACTAAACCCTGCACACAGAGAATAAACAGAATGACTGTTCACTCGAGTGGGCCGACGTGAAGCATCAATCTGCATTTAGCTCAACATGCAGAAACCAAAACAACTTATCCTTTTTCTTTGTTTACGAGCAGCCGTATGTCTAATTGCTGTGGCGTTCCGTGGGGCTTTAGACAGGCCTTCAGTGAACACATGGAAGAGCACATGCAGTACACTCACTTTACACGCCTCTGTTCCAGCCAACGCAGCCATGATCAGATGACAAGCACATTATGCCAATCAGTCTCTCAACAATACGACAGCTGATCAACAATCACAACAGCTGATCAACAATCACAACAGCTGGTCAACAATCACAACAGCTGGTCAACAATCACAACAGCTGGTCAACAATCACAACAGCTGGTCAACAATCACAACAGCTGGTCAACAATCACAACAGCTGATCAACAATCACGACAGCTGGTCAACAATCACGACAGCTGGTCAACAATCACGACAACTGGTCAACAATCACGACAGCTGATCAACAATCACGACAGCTGGTCAACAATCACGACAGCTGATCAACAATCACGACAGCTGATCAACGATCACGACAGCTGGTCAACGATCACGATAGCTGGTCAACAATCACAACAGCTGGTCAACAATCACAACAGCTGGTCAACAATCACAACAGCTGGTCAACAATCACGACAGCTGATCAACAATCACGACAGCTGGTCAACAATCACGACAGCTGATCAACAATCACGACAGCTGGTCAACAATCACGACAGCTGGTCAACAATCACGACAGCTGGTCAACAATCACAACAGCTGATCAACAATCACAACAGCTGGTCAACAATCACGATAGCTGGTCAACAATCACAACAGCTGATCAACAATCACAACAGCTGGTCAACAATCACAACAGCTGGTCAACAACCACAACAGCTGATCAACAATCACTACAGCTGATCAACAATCACAACAGCTGGTCAACAATATGACAGCTGATCAACAATCACGATAGCTGGTCAACAATATGACAGCTGATCAACAATCACGATAGCTGGTCAACAATATGACAGCTGATCAACAATCACGATAGCTGGTCAACAATCACGATAGCTGATCAACAATCACAACAGCTGATCAACAACCACAACAGCTGGTCAACAACCACAACAGCTGATTAACAATCACAACAGCTGATCAACAATCAAGACAGCTGATCAACAACCACAACAGCTGATCAACAATCACAACAGCTGGTCAACAATCACAACAGCTGATCAACAACCACAACAGCTGATCAACAATCACAACAGCTGGTCAACAATCACAACAGCTGATCAACAATCACAACAGCTGATCAACAACCACAACAGCTGATCAACAACCACAACAGCTGGTCAACAACCACAACAGCTGGTCAACAACCACAACAGCTGGTCAACAATACAACAGCTGGTCAACAACCACGACAGCTGGTCAACAACCACAACAGCTGGTCAACAACCACGACAGCTGGTCAACAACCACGACAGCTGGTCAACAATCACGACAGCTGGTCAACAACCACGACAGCTGGTCAACAATCACAACAGCTGGTCAACAACCACGACAGCTGGTCAACAACCACGACAGCTGGTCAACAACCACGACAGCTGGTCAACAACCACGACAGCTGATCAACAATCACGACAGCTGGTCAACAATCACGACAGCTGATCAACAACCACGACAGTTGATCAACAATCACGACAGCTGGTCAACAATCACAACAGCTGGTCAACAATCACAACAGCTGGTCAACAATCACAACAGCTGATCAACAATCACAACAGCTGGTCAACAACCACAACAGCTGGTCAACAACCACAACAGCTGGTCAACAATCACAACAGCTGATCAACAACCACAACAGCTGGTCAACAACCACAACAGCTGATCAACAACCACAACAGCTGATCAACAATCACGACAGCTGGTCAACAACCACGACAGCTGGTCAACAACCACGACAGCTGGTCAACAATCACGACAGCTGATCAACAACCACGACAGCTGATCAACAATCACGACAGCTGATCAACAATCACGACAGCTGATCAACAATCACAACAGCTGATCAACAATCACGACAGCTGATCAACAATCACGACAGCTGATCAACAACCACGACAGCTGATCAACAATCACGACAGCTGATCAACAATCACAACAGCTGATCAACAACCACGACAGTTGGTCAACAATCACGACAGCTGACCAACAATCACTACAGCTGGTCAACAACCACAACAGCTGATCAACAATCACGACAGCTGATCAACAACCACGACAGTTGATCAACAATCACGACAGCTGATCAACAATCACGACAGCTGGTCAACAATCACAACAGCTGATCAACAACCACAACAGTTGGTCAACAATCATGACAGCTGACCAACAATCACAACAGCTGGTCAACAACCACAACAGCTGATCAACAATCACAACAGCTGATCAACAACCACGACAGTTGATCAACAATCACGACAGCTGATCAACAATCACGACAGCTGATCAACAATCACGACAGCTGATCAACAATCACAACAGCTGATCAACAACCACGACAGCTGATCAACAATCACAACAGCTGATCAACAACCACGACAGCTGATCAACAATCACGACAGCTGATCAACAATCACAACAGCTGATCAACAACCACAACAGTTGGTCAACAATCATGACAGCTGACCAACAATCACAACAGCTGGTCAACAACCACGACAGCTGATCAACAATCACAACAGCTGATCAACAACCACGACAGTTGATCAACAATCACGACAGCTGATCAACAATCACAACAGCTGATCAACAACCACAACAGCTGATCAACAATCACAACAGCTTGTCAACAACCACAACAGTCAGCTAGATAGGGGTTCAATGCAGACGACATGTCCCAACATTGATCAGTGAAGTAATCTATTATTAAACTCGTGTCATCGTGCACTCTCACGTCGCTCTAAAATGCCGCGAATAGTAACGTGCTCACCCGTCACTTGTAAATAAGGTTGATGCTACGAAGGAAGTTCAGCTCAGGACGCTGTCATTGAACACCAACATCTGATTGGCTGATGAACCTGTCATTAATGCTTGTTACCAATCAGATGTGTCGTCTTTCAACAAAAGGCTAGCAGTATCTGTTGTGCCCCCGCCAACTAAAATAACCGTGAGGCGTTCAAGTGACTTTTTGATGTGGGGAATTCCAGTTCAGCCTCAACAAAACCTTACTTCATTCTGTAATGTTGAGGTTATTATACTATTAAAACTTATAACTAAATATTCATGAAAAACCTTCTACACACACTTCATGTGATTGGTTACAGGGCCAGCAGAGAAGACCCTGCTGACGGCCCACCGCTGCATGATTGCTGTTTCCCACGAGTCAAAACAGAGCGAGATGTGTGGGTTGTTAGCGGTGTGTTTCGGGTTTGATTTCACAGTTTTCCCAGCTTGCATTGTGGTGTCTTTAGAAGGAGACAGGGCTGTGGTTTGGGACCTTCTCTGGTGTCATGGGCCAAATGGAGCTGGGAGACGGAGGTCTCTCTTTTTCCGGGACGGATAACAAATGTTTTGCTATCGTGTATCTTTCTCTCTGTGGTGGCTGACAGCGCTACGACCGTCATTTCCACCAGGAGGAGCTCTGCAGCTTCAGGAAGGATGCAGATATAAAGACACAAATGAGACACATGAAGAAACGTCACTCTTTAGTGTTCCCTGGTCTCCCAGCTGTGTGCATCACTCTTTAGTGTCCCCTGGTCTCCCAGCTGTGTGAGTCACTCATTAGTGTCCCCTGGTCTCCCAGCTGTGTGCGTCACTCTTTAGTGTCCCCTGGTCTCCCAGCTGTGTGCGTCACTCTTTAGTGTCCCCTGGTCTCCCAGCTGTGTGCGTCACTCTTTAGTGTCCCCTGGTCTCCCAGCTGTGTGCGTCACTCTTTAGTGTCCCCTGGTCTCCCAGCTGTGTGCGTCACTCTTTAGTATCCCCTGGTCTCCCAGCTGTGTGCGTCACTCTTTAGTGTCCCCTGGTCTCCCAGCTGTGTTTGTCACTCTTTAGTGTCCCCTGGTCTCCCAGCTGTGTGCGTCACTCTTTAGTGTCCCCTGGTCTCCCAGCTGTGTGCGTCACTCTTTAGTGTCCCCTGGTCTCCCAGCTGTGTGCGTCACTCTTTAGTGTCCCCTGGTCTCCCAGCTGTGTGCGTCACTCTTTAGTGTTCCCTGGTCTCCAGCTGTGTGCATCACTCTTTAGTGTCCCCTGGTCTCCCAGCTGTGTGCGTCACTCTTTAGTGTCCCCTGGTCTCCCAGCTGTGCGCGTCACTCTTTAGTGTCCCCTGGTCTCCCAGCTGTGTGCATCACTCTTTAGTGTCCCCTGGTCTCCCAGCTGTGTGCGTCACTCTTTAGTGTCCCCTGGTCTCCCAGCTGTGTGCGTCACTCTTTAGTGTCCCCTGGTCTCCAGCTGTGTGCGTCACTCTTTAGTGTCCCCTGGTCTCCCAGCTGTGTGCATCACTCTTTAGTGTCCCCTGGTCTCCGTTTTTTTTTAGCTTCTTAACCGTTTTGTATTTGCAGCTTTTGGTTCCTGCAGCTTTTAGTAAACGCTGCCATGTCTCCTCAAGGTGCTGAATGTTCTCTAAACGCTGCATGTGTTGTGAAGTTGGTGACGACTTTTCTTCATGCATGTCTTTTGGAAATGCTTTTTACCGTTGTAGCGCATTTGCACCTGTCGGCCACCATATGTCCCCCCAAAACAGACGGGAGAAATGTCTCTATAGGTGTGTGTTTTTGCCAGATTTTCAGTATGAAAGTGGTGGAAATTGTGGCTGATTTGGGGATTGGTTCTGAGCCTCAGTCCTTACAGCAGAGCGCCTGCAGGATTCTGCTGCCTGCTTTAAACCTGCAGCGCTCTTAATGAGACCCTGATGGAGGATGACGCTAATGTGCTAATGCTGCTTCTGGGATCTAAAGTGTCCTCAGTTATAGTCCAAGCACTCAGCAGAGGCTCTGTAGCTGTGTGTAGGAGGTGCAAAAGTGCAGCAAAAGCAGATAAAACTAAGTGGTTTTATATATGAAATATGTGTGATAACTACCTCAGGTGATCACATATTTGTGCCATAAATTCCCCGAGCTATTTAACCACAAAGAGGAAGGTCATTCTTTCTGCCGGCCAGAGCAAGGTGAATCAAAAACAGCTTCTGCTTCTTTCAGTGTTTTCTCTCTAAAGCATAGAGGGGTTTATCGAGCAGAACGAGTCTCTGATCGATGGTTCCTACCTGTCAAAACCACTAACTCAGCGGCTGTTAGCAGCAGATTCACTCTCAAACTTTAAACTACACCTTCAATTCCTCAGCTCTGAATCCTTACGGGCGCTTGTTGCAGGTCTGTTGGACGTTTATGGAGGTAGATCTGACTCAATGTGTAAATATGTAACCTCTCAATGCAGAACACCTTCCACAAATGCGTCACTCTTTAATGTCCCCTGGTCTCCAGCTGTGTGCGTCACTCTTTAGTGTCCCCTGGTCTCCCAGCTATGTGTGTCACTCTTTAGTGTCCCCTGCTGTGTGCGTCACTCTTTAGTGTCCCCTGGTCTCCCAGCTGTGTGCGTCACTCTTTAGTGTCCCCTGGTCTCCAAGCTGTGTGCGTCACTCTTTAGTGTCCTCTGGTCTCCCAGCTGTGTGCGTCACTCTTTAGTGTCCCCTGGTCTCCCAGCTGTGTGTGTGCATCACTCTTTAGTGTCCCCTGGTCTCCCAGCTGTGTGCGTCACTCTTTAGTGTCCCCTGGTCTCCCAGCTGTGTGTGTGCATCACTCTTTAGTGTCCCCTGGTCTCCCAGCTGTGTGCATCACTCTTTAGTGTCCCCTGGTCTCCCAGCTGTGTGCGTCACTCTTTAGTGTCCCCTGGTCTCCCAGCTGTGTGCGTCACTATAATCCTGCACTTCCTTGGAATAGGACAACAGTAATATATATTTGTATGTTATTGTAGTTTCTTCAAATTGTTTTCTATCTGTGTTTTTATTTTTTATTTTATTTGTATGCACCATAACTTCAAGACTAATTCCTCGAATGTATCAACATACCTGATTCAGTATTTTCCCAACTTATATATATATTCATAAAATTGTATTTATGGATGAACCCTAACTTAGAGCCAATAATGTTAATATACGATATACTTCTATCGCTGTTTGTATCCAAGTTTGTGTGAATCTCTAAGCCTTTAAATAAAAACGCCTTTGAAAGCTTCAACACTGATGACTTTCAGACAAGCCATTTGCAAGGTTTGGTCAAATTGAGGCACCTAAAACGACGTAATGACGCTAACAAGTCTTCTCTACTGAGAGACAACAGTCAATATATTTTAAAAATAGCAAACAAACAAAAACAAACACCAACGCTGCCTTTTCCTGGTGATGATCGTCCCCTTGAGTTACGGCCCGTCCACACTACAGCTTCGACAGCTTCAAAAACGGTTTCCAACGCGTCTGCCCATTCTCTTTGAATGGGGTGACGTCACTTTTCGCCGAACTGCATTGTGGGAAGCAGAGCGGAGCTTTCCTGGCATTTCAGGCTGCAAAAGCTGAGCAATGTTCAACTTTTGAATCTTCTGAAGCTTTCGATGGAAGCGTCAGCCAATCAAATCATATGCCAGTACAAGCTCTAGCCAATCAAAGCGCTGCTTGTGTGTCGGGCGGGAGATTCATGTGATTGGTTGTTGGTCGAGCTTCAGACACGCCCAGCTCCAAGCTTGTGTTGAAGCTGTAGTGTGGACGGGCCGTGATGAGGTCTGTCTGCATAAAAACAGACCACCTGTCGCTCAGAGGAGAAATCTTCCTGCATCGTCTCCATCCATCAGCCTTTCTATTCCAGCAGCAAGCAGTGTTTCGTCCGGCATTTAGTCATCCGTCATTTCCTTTTTCCAAGCATTCAACAGCAATTTGCAGGAAAAATACTGTGCTGTTATCGATCATGTAAAGAAAAAAGGGAAATCAGGACACACACATATATCAAACATATCTATGCGTCAACCATCCAAACACAACTTAGCAAAATATCACCTTGACTCCACATTTACCCTCCAAATATGAGCTTTAACCACCAAAGTACCACCTTATCCACCTTATCTCACCTCAGACCCTTTACTTAAGTAGATTCCACACTTTGAAGATATACAAGTAAAACTCCTGTGCTAAGTGTTAAACGGTTAAAACATCTAAGCAACGCAGCAAGTTATGGCATAAGTCGTAAAATGCAAAATAAGCACCATAACTTACATTATCTGAGTTTGTCGGGCACGTGAGATGTTTCTGTGAACGCATTGTGCGTAGTATTACGTAAAGGATGGCCTCGCCTGTCCTAAAGAAGACTATAAAAGAAGCATTTAAGCTCAGAGAAGTCAACCCGCTCTTATCGTGGAGGAAAACCTGAAGACTTCGTGGTCATTTCAGTGAGTTATGAAGCTGAGAGTAAAACACTGTTTCCTCCCCGCTCTCTCCAGCCGGCTGCGTTGTTTATTCCTCCTCTCCAGCGTCAGCTCCCCGCAGTGCGCCACATTGGGGACAAAACGCCTCATTTGTAACAAAGAAGACAGAAGCCCACTTTTCTGTTGTTGTCATTCAAACCCCGGCACAGTGGAGACCCCCCGGCACAGTGGAGACCCCCCGGCACAGTGGGGACCCCCGGCACAGTGGGGACCCCCCGCCGCGAAATGCTCTCCATTTTCTTAATTTGACAGCAGCGTGAAGCCTTTTATTTAATTGGTATTCACCAGGAAGTCTGTTTCACTTTAGTGAGAGGGTGTCAGATTAAAGAGTTATTTGTCAGAGAGATGAAGGCTGTTGGTGTTTTGCCGTTCGCTGCACATCGCCTTTAATCCCGCTGTGGGTTTACAGACCTCAAACCGATGACTCAGAATAGTGCTGCATCGCCGAAGTGTTACGCAACAAAATGGCCCAAACCTGTCCCAAAACACAAAATGCTCTTAGGGAAACACAGAGTTTTTAATATCCAACCAAACCAAATCCAAACTGGACCTAAAGATTTATATAAATCGGCTCAAAACGAGGTATACCAGGTTTTCATTCAAGTGTATTCAACTGCACCTCGGCCAATAAAAAAACAAACGATTTTTCAACTCTTAAAAATTCCACCTTAACTGTCCAAAATTCCAACTTAACTCACAAATACCACCTTAACTCTCCAAATACCACCCTAACTCTCAAAATACCACCTTAACTCTCCAAATACCACCTTAACTCTCAAAATACCATCTTAACTCTCCAAATACCACCTTAACTCTCCAAAATACCACCTTAACTCTCCAAATACCATCTTAACTCACCAAATACCACCTTAACTCTCAAAATACCACCTTAACTCTCCAAATACCACCTTAACTTACCAAATACCACCTTAACTCACCAAATACCAACTTAACTCTCAAAATACCACCTTAACTCTCTAAATACCACCTTAACTCACCAAATACCACCTTAACTCTCAAAATACCACCTTAACTCTCCAAATACCACCTTAACTCTCCAAATACCACCTTAACTCTCCAAATACCACCTTAACTCACCAAATACCACCTTAACTCTCCAAAATACCTCCTTAACTCACAAAATACCACCTTAACTTACCAAATACCACCTTAACTCTCCAAATACCACCTTAACTCACCAAATACCACCTTAACTCTCCAAATACCACCTTAACTCACCAAATACCACCTTAACTCTCCAAAATACCTCCTTAACTCACAAAATACCACCTTAACT